>WYDI02038852.1:0-13621 GCA_009867235.2 Psittacus erithacus | reverse complement strand
TCCCCTCTGGCAGGTTAAAGCCATTCCCCTTGGCCTGTCCCTACAGGCCCTTGGCCAAAGCCCCTCTGCAGGTTTCTTGCAGGCCCTTTTTGGTATTAGAAGACTGCTACTCGTGGTGTCTTTGCAGTCGGGATTCAAAGTCAGGCCTCGTCTCACAGCCGTGCAGTGGGGCAGGGAGAATAAGAGCTTTAAAAGCAAATGTTGTCAAGGAAACTGCTCAGCGGCAGCACTGCATAGTGGAGCTTCCCCACGGCAGTGTGCAGCGCGGGGCGGCTCCACAAACGTAATTGAGACAGCAGGAATTCAGTGCTCACTACAAAGCCTTGTTTTGATTACCGTGTGGACTCCATCCCAACCTACTGTAGTTACTCTTTGTACCCTGGTTAATGAGCCAGCCATGCTTGCCCGTTCTGTAAAGCTAGCCAGAAATCTGCAAGAGGAGAAGGGGTCAGGAGGAAGGTGACAGGGAATTACAGCAGCCTTGCTTTTGGTAGGGCTGTTCTGCCTATAAGGGTAATTACTTAAAGCAAGACGAATGCACTGCATTTCTGAGAGCCTGCCTTAAATCCATTACAGGATGGCTCCATTTGACATCCGCATCTTTGTCCTTAATGATGACAGTAAATTTAAACACCCCGGGAGGGCTGCGGGAGCTGCTGCGACTCCTTTAACATCACCCCATGGGTGAGGCTTCTGGAGCTGCTTCACCCGGGAGTAATGAGAGAGGCTCCCACACACTCACATCACAGGGCAAAGCTGCGCTGTCAAAAGCTGATTTGATTCTGGTAACCTGCGGTTGCTTCCTGGTTACTAGGTAATAACACTGTCCCAGGTGAACCCCTCGTGCCTGCCAAGGTGATTTATCATATGGCTTTCCTGTTTGTGTTCTGCTAAGCTGAATCCAAACCTTCCAGTTTATTTCGGTACCTTGGTAAGGAATCAAAGCAGGGCTGCCAAAGGGCAGCAGAATTAAACTGTTTGGCTTTGCTTGGAAATGGCTTTAGATACTAATTCAGAGCTGAGTCTGCTAGTGATAGGTGGGATGGGAGGCAGTTCTAGGCAGCTGGTTTGCACTTTTCTGCCTTTCCTAGCCCTGCAGCTGTGTAATGACTGACGGTGATAATAAAATCATGATATATCAGTAATAATCGATACAGCACCAGAGCTTCTCTTAGTGTAGACATGCATTAAACTCCTCTGGAGTGACATCCAGGGCAGCTCCACTGTGCTGCCAGAGCACTTCCCTGCTGACCCCATTGCTGCTGAGGGTCCTGCTTTATGCCCTGAGCTGGGTGGTCTGCAGGGGAGGGAATTCTGCCCCTGGATGCTGCAGTGCCAGCGAGGCAGTGACAGAGCTTCATTGTGAATCCAGGCTGTTGTTGCTGCGAAACAAAGCAGTTCTCTAAGCCAGGCCTGCGGGGCTGAGAGACTAAATGCTCTCCACCTCTCATGTTTATGCATATATGCTGTATACATTTACATTATTCCACCTGTTTGATGATAATGAGTGTTTGGGATGGAGCGGCTGCTGAAGTGGCACATGGGGCGGATCGCATCAGCAGGTGACATTTTTCACTGGGTTTATCTTTGAGGACAGGCTGGGCCTGCAATAAACTGGCTGCTCCTTCGTTTACCAGAGGACAAAGCTGCCATTATTCAGGGGCAGAAGAAAGTGAAACCCCAGGGGATGAGCTGAGTGCATGTGCGATAGCCCCGTTCTGGCTGTGCAGGCATTAATGCAAGGACTCAAGGTCAAAGGCTACCCAGCTCTGAGCCTCAGAGGCAGAAGGGGCCTCCAGAAGGAAGAATGGTTTATTTCTTTCTCTCATGGAGTCATGTATCAATGATCCCTGGTCTCTAGCAGCCTAGGAAGGGAATAGAATTTCTGCTGTTTGAGAGGTTCTGCATCTACCATTCATTTGCTGGGCAGAGGGTTGAAACTTTGCACGCCTTTTGGAGCAGAAGGCTAAAAGCAGAGATGTCATGTAGCCTTATGAGAGGGGAAGACCCAGAGGGCAGCAGCTTTGCTTTTAATCTCAGGTGGTCCTTCTGTTGTTCATGAGGCAAATGGTGCTGATTATGTGAATTAGGGAAATCTGCTGTGCTCTGTTCTAGAGGGATTGCTGAGGAATTGAAGAAGAAATTACCAGTCCTGTGTGGCAGAGAATTGTGGCAGGGTTCAAATAACCAGGTCAGCTCAAAACTGCAGGAACTTAAAAAGCAATTTCGTCAAGCTTTTCTGACAAGAAACTGGTACCTGGCTCTGCTGCAGTATCATATCATGGCATGTCCAGCTGTTGGCTATTGCCCAGCTGCCTCCGAGCCCTTGGTTTTGCCAATCTGCGGAGCAGTGCTGTGCCCTCTGTCAGGGATGCTCATGAAGCCCCTGCCTTGTGATAAGCCTTGAGAAGACTGCTCACCGCAGCCTAACAAACCAGCCCTGTGGCAAACCCATCCTCAGCAGGAGCTCGAACACGAGCAGAGCAAAGCAAGCTCTGAGCATTCATTCTAGCCTCAGCTTCTGCGGGGGGACCCCGTTGGCTGCTGTACAAACAGGAAGAGGAGAGGATCCTGTGGAATACAAATGGATCTGGGCTTCGGCATGGGCATCCTGCAGCACACTTATGCTTTCCCTCACACCCAGCCAGGGCTCTGCTCACTCAGCAGGTTCCTGGGCCAGCTTTCCCTCTGGCAGCAGTGCTTGCTGCCAGCTCCTTCTTGGTTGAGAAACATGCAGGCTAGAGAAAACTGGCCCTGAGCAGGAGAGGCCCTCAGTTGCCCCTGGCAATTCCCAGGCTCCTGGCCTCTCTGGGATAATGGGCGGCTGTTTCCACCTTCAGATCAATTGAAGTCAGCTCCTTGTTTTGGGGAAAATACATGATCTGTTGTCTCATGGCCTCAGCAGTGAATTGATTACAGGAAGCAGTTGCTGTAGCATGGAAGAAATGTCTCTCAGCTAGACAGCAAGGAGCAGGTTTGTTTGTGCCTGCGATCTGTGTGCTTGCCTCGGTAGATGAAGGTGTCAGCAAGCACCCCAGCAGATTTCAACTCTGCCGCCTCCTGCCTCTTCCAGCTTGGCTCTTGGAGCTCTGGAAATGTGTTCATTTGGAAGCAACGTGTGGAGCAGCCCACATGAGCAGGGAGCTTTTTCCTTTCCTCTTGAAGCATCAGCATTTGGGTGCCAGGCACGAAATCCTGGCTGGATGCTGCTGCAGGCTGTGAGCTCTGCTGCCCTTTGCAGCTCTTGCCTTGATCTCCTTAATGGCCTCAGTTTGGGTCCTGCTTCCAAACTGAAGCCAAGTGGGAATGATTCATGTGGGAGAGAGGATTTGAACAGTTACAGTGCAGTGCCACAGGGGATTATGATGTCCCTGACAGATGGAGGGAATGGCTGTCCATCTTTTCCAGCAGCTGAGCCCTGTGTGCGCCCCTGCTCTGCAGAAGGAGTGGGCATGAGAGCCCCTAGCCTGGTGCTGGGGGATCTTTGCTGTCAGCAGAGCTGGGGTCTGTGCTGGTAACAGCCAGCTGTGAGATGAGGCAAGAATGTCTCAGCCTTTCCCCAGGGGCTCTGGCTGTCTGCAGCCCCTCCTGCAAAAGCACCGTCTCTGCTTACACAAGTTACATCCTTCCCTTTCCTAGGCCTTTTACTCCTTGCAATAAGCCTGCAAGATCCCAGCAACGGGAAATGGTCGGTCCAGGCAAATGAAGGCCTCCTGAGTACCGTGTGAACCAGCTTCCCCCAGTCTGAACTTTGGTGTGAGATGAGAGTGGGTTCTTTGGGAGATGCTCTTTGATGGGAGCCAGTCATGCAGCACAGGATGCAAGAGCTTCCTTTGGTCCATCATCTTCTCTTGACACCTCTTCAGGAATTATCTGGCTGTTTTTATCCTGTGCTTTGTAACTTGGAGTCTGGCAGCTCCCTGGAGGGGAGCCTCTTCCCTCCCTTTCCTCCTTACAGCAAGCCAGTGTCTCCCTGCTGCCCTGTCTCGTTTTCCTGGGGTTACTTGCAGATATCTCTGCAGTGCTCTTGCTCTCTGACTGCTGGGGCTGTCACTCATCCAGTGAGCCATTTTTGATGGGAATAGATGTAACCTCTTAGAGAGCAGTCTCATATTGAAAATGCAATAATACAGAAAGCAATTGCTCTTTGAGTCAGCCCTTGAGGGCTTCTGACTTATGTCTGCAGGGCTTAATGCAGCAGGGAACATTGTCCTAATTGATGAAAGCTCTGTACTGCTCCAGAACACCAATATGGGATCAATATGGGGCAGAAATGGAGCAGCATTAAATCTGTTCCTTCCCAGGACCTCCCATGAGAAGTGGAAGAAATATTTCCAGCCTCAGAAAGTGATTTCCCAGCTGGAGACTGACGGGGCCACATGTCTCTGTGGGGAGAGCAGCGCTGCTTTCCCAGTCCCATCCTGTCCCCACGCTTCCATCGTTACGTCAGATCTCTGCGCTTCATAAAACCTGATTCTAAGCTTGAGTCTCCCTCACGTTTGCTGTGTAGCTGAGGCAGAAAACAGATGAGAACAGCACTGAGAGCTGAAGGCTGGGGGAATGTCTCCAGCTGTAGTGAGAAAAGGGTCATAAAACACCAGGGGTGTTGATTTAATGCATGTTTTGCATTTGGTGTGAGAGAAAGAAGGGATTTTGGATAGGTTCCTTGGCAGAATGCAGGAAGGAGATGATCCTTGTTCCCTTGACAGGGATGTTTCAAGTGCAGACAGTGATGCTGAGGACAGTGACCTCTATAATCTCAAGTATGAGCAGCCCTGGGGATCCACATCAGTTACTCTCATGAGGAGCTCCGTCTCCTCACTCTGCAGCACTGGGGCTGCACAGTCAGGCATCTCCCCATCCTGTTGTTCACAATGATGTATCAAGGCCATGGCCCTGTTGCTTGTAGGGTCCTGGTTGTGGGCTGCTCTGCCAGTGCCAGGCTATGCGTGGCAGGGCTCTTTGGGAATCTCATCTGGGAGTGAGGGTAATTCCCAGCAGTTGAGGCAGTGGGACCCTCAGTTGCTCTGTCAGAAGCCTGCAAAGTGCAGGATTTGCCTCTTCATATGGCATCAGCTCATTCCTTTATTGATGAGATCATCCCGGGGTGGCCCCAGAGCCAGATGTCATTGCTGTTAGAGGAGAGGTTTCAGAGACTGCCTCCTCATGACTCCAGGGTGGTGACTTCTCCATGCCTCCAGCTTTGTAAACCTCCCCTTAGGAGCCACAGGAGCCATGTAGAAGATCAGAAGGTGCTTCAGCTTGGCTGCCTCTGTTGCCCTTACACTTAGAGTGTAATTAGAAATACAGTCCATCCCCTGTAAGCCGGTGCCATCCCAACCTGTCTGAATTCCACAGCTATATTTTGTGATTACCAGTGGTGGAGCTGCTATTCCCGGTTCCCTGACTTCCCCATCTGCTGTCTGCCTCGCACAATCTGAACACAATCCCACAGGGAGACGGGATGTATTTGTCACCCGGCTGAGCATGACGGTCCGGACCCTTGAGGTCTCTACATCCCTTAGTGGAATGTCTTTGCTAACTAAGAGTGAGGCGGATGTAGGGGTGGCAGAACCCAGCATGGGTGGGTTCCTGGCTGAAAAACAGCAGGTTCCATGAATAACTTCCCTTCTTGGTTATGGTCCAGAATAGTGTATATCACTTTGAGAGGCTTGTGGGCTCAGACGCCTTTGGTTTTGATGCTGGATACATCCTTAAAGTTCAGCCATCTGGTAGAGCACCTGTCTTTGCCTTGCCAAGGAGTGAAGAGCAGATTCCTGTCGTGCAATACCCTGGGATTTATCCTGACAGTGCTGGGAGAGACAGGGGCTGAGTCATCCCAGGGGGTGGAAGGGGATCAGGAGCAATGTCTTGCTGTGTCCTAGTGGAGCAGTTCTCCTGCTCCATGTCAGATGGAGCCGCACGTGCCTGGGCTCCTGGGGCAGGGATGGGGAGGATGTGATGTACTGTGGCTCAACAAGCTGCTGCTCCCCATCCCCTCACTGCTGGCAAAGGGGAAGGCTCTTGTAGGCCATGCCAGCCGTGGCCCTGGCATTGCCATGGCCAAGCTGTGAGCCCCCTCTGCCCCCAGCACGTGCACCACCCTTCCCAACGTGTGGGCTCTGTTTCCCAAGCTCCATCTGGGGCAAGCCAGGCTGCTTCTATGTGCTCCAGTGGAATGCTTTGCAAAGCGCCGTGGGGATGAAACCTGAGGATTTTATGACGCTCTCCTTGTGTTTCCATGCAGGGCTCTTGGCCAAGGCAGGGCTCACTGAGCTGCAGTGAGATGGGGTGTTGAGGCTAGCCTGTTTCTGGGAATCTCCAGTCCCAGGAGAGAGGAGACCAGCTTGCCCGTGTCGCTGCACAGTGCTGCAGCTCTCTGCTTTCCCTGTTCCCACTTCCCAACTGACTTCTAAAAACCTGTTAAAAACACTGGAGTCTTTCTTGAGTCGCATCCTTGTGCTTCAGAGGACACGGCAGCCTTGGAGCGTGATGGGAACATGTTTTTCAGAGCTTTTGATGCGAGGGGAAGGGGAGGGGAACTGGCCTGCGTGGGAAGGGTCCCTGGCACTGCAACACAGAGAGCTTAAAAAGAAAGAAATCTGCAATTTGTTTAGCTGTTTCCTCCCCAGTTTTCTCACATTCCTGGGACTGACTCATAAACCTGCTGCTCTGCATTTCTGGTACTCAGCCTGAGGGCCTAATTCATGCGGTACTGGATGTCTTGTAGCTCTGCAGTACTGTTGTGGAGCATGTGGAAGAGCTCAGCACAACATGCTCTGCACCCCACAGGATTCATCTTGGGGACCTCTGGTCTGTAGGAAAGGAGAAAGCTGATTGCTATGGAATTAAAAACAGTTTGCATGTTTCTTGAGCCTTCGGGAAGTGTCCAGATGAGCTTTGTTCCAGAATGCTGCTCTCTGTGCTTTACCCAGGGCTTGGACAAGTTGTTAATGGGGATTCAGGCACGGGGTGGAGTGTACATCAGATCTCCTCGGCAGCAGTAGAAAAGATGCTGTGAAAGTTGGCCTGGATAGTCTATAAATACAGCAGGGTCAGGAAACAGATCCGTGACATTTTGCATTAGCGGGGAGAAAACAAAATTTCATCCCAGGTTTTATTCAGTAGAGTAACTGATAATAAACCTTCCTCCGAACGGTCCATCGCCATGGCAACCGGTGTGACATGCTGGGATGGAGGCGAGTGGTGCTGTGAGGAGGGTGGGTTTCTGCCTCCGGAGCGGGTGGCAGCAAATGGCTTCACCGTGCTGCATGGATGGGCTCCTGCCCCGGCTGGCTCCTGGCAGCAGAGGTTCAGGTTGGCCTGGGGACGCGGTGTTGGTCTGGGGAACGCTGGCTGAGGCTCAAGGCACTGGGTTTGCAGCACTGGGTGATGGTGGAGCAGCTCTTCCCATCGTGGAGGCTGTCACTGTCTATATCCTGTCCTAAAGGGAAGAAGGAGAGAGTGTTGTGCCCCGAAAAGCTCCACTACCTGTCATCGGGTTCATGGGCTGCTGTCTTCCATGGGATATACCTAAAGGACCCTGCAGGGCTGAGCAGGGGATGAGACACCTGTGAGCATACCTTCAAGGCTGTGATCTCTGTTCCCTTTTGTCCAGGGAGGAAGAGGGTCCTTTGGTTCATCAGTCACACATCGTGCAACCCATGTGCCTTGCTGACCTTTAGCTTTTCTTGTTTGGAGTTTTTCCCACCCCCCAGGAAGAGCAGGCAGTGGTGCTTTGAGGTCAAACCCAGCACTTTGAAGTCTTGCCTCCATGAACAAGAGCAGTTATCTGACTCCAGGTAGCCAAGAGCATCAGGCACTTGTCTGGGATGCAGATTCAAGTCCCTCCTGTGAATGAGACCCCAGCATATTGCTGGGGACCCTGACACAATGAAATAGGCACTAGGTGAGAGACAGACTTGTCTTGTGAAGCAGAGAGAGGGTTTAGGAACAGCTTCCTTCCCAGGGAAGGGCTGTCAGAGAAGCAACAGGAGGTGGAAAGGCACCAGCCTGGACCTGCACACCCGAGGGTATGGCAAGGAGAGCAGCAGGACTGAGTGAGGCCCTTGAAGCTCCAGAAAGGGAAGGCAGCTTTTCTCTGGCCCTTGGTTTTGTAACCTTTCTGCATGTTAAAACCTCCTGGTTTCTCCTTCAGAGGCTGGTGATCACAGAGCCTGCTGGGGCTGGAGGCCTTGTCTGTGCCTGTCACCTGCCTGCTAAAGTGCTTTGTGTCCCTATGCCAGGAGCAGGTCACTGTGGACTTTGGGATGGAAAATAAAAGCTGGAAGTGGAGCAGGTTGAATTCCTTCCAGGAGGGAATCATAGATCTCCCGTCTCCTGGGGGCATGTTGATGAATGTGGCAGACATTCCTGGTCATTATTTCATAGCCTGTGGGCTTCCTTGTGACAGGCATCATCCCTGTGCCTCTTGTCCTTGTTGGTCATCTGGTTTGGAGACTGAATCTCTGAACTCCCCAGCTTGCCATAGGGAAAGCTCTTTGCAGTCGCTCTTTTATCTCTTGCAGAAGCAGGCGCCAGAATGAGGAGGGAGAGCAGATGGTGACCTGGTTTTGCCAGTGAAAGAATGAGGTTGGAAAGGCACCGTTGAAGTGAGGACACGGGGAAGAGGCTGTCTGGCAGTGCCTTATATAAACAAGAGTTCATTTGAGCCAGCTCCGGCCTGAGGGGGCCTGAGACCTGCCTTTTCCCATGCACCAGGAGGAAGATGTGGTGGGGAGGTGATGGTGGAAAATGTAGATCTCTGTGGTGCTTGATTCTTAACCCGTGGTATTAAGAGTGCATGTGGTACTATGGGAGGAGTTTGTCCATCATGTTGCTGGTCTCTGATTGTCACTGCAGAAGTGATCTTTCATGAGATAGACCCCACTGTTCATGTTTCAGCCTGATCCCCAATATTTGTCTGAAGCAGGAAGGATGAGTGTGTTTTTTCCCTTTGTTTTCCCATGTGCAGTTAACTATTTGAAGATGATTCACTGTTTTGCATATAAACATATGCTTCTGCTTGGTTGTTGCTAATTTCTTGGCTTCCTCAGCTTCTTCTGGGAGTTTGACTGTGTCTGGTTCGTGTCGAGTGAGCAAGTGTTGTTAGTGCCTATTGCTTTGTGAGGGGCTGGCTGTGGAGGAGTTGTGGGTTGAAGCTCGGTCCCTGCTCACATTCATCTTCTGCCTTCATCACAGCTTCATCGCTGGCAACTTCTGCTGTAGCAGGGGCAGAGCAGGTTGCCCTGAGCAGGAGAACTCAGAAGTCACTTGAGCTGTAGGGCTGGGGAGAGATGCTGGATGCGTTACTCTGGGAGGGATTGGCTGGTCTTGAGATGTGATCTGCAGTGGAAGATGTGGCTGTCACTTCCCAGTGGGGAATATGGAATAACAGAGAAAGGATTCAAAGGGTGGATAAATGAGCTCTTTGCCTCATGATAGTTCATGCAAATCTGTCCTAGGTCCTATGTAGATCAGGTTTCCAGCTGCTAGCTCCTGCATGAGATGGAAGGTGGCCTTGTTGGGGCTTAGAGCAAGCTGCTCTAGTGGAAGGTGTCCCTGCCCGTGGCAGTGGGGTGGAATTGGATGAGCTTTAAGAGCCCTTCCAACCCAAACCATTCTGTGATTCTATGGTCTTGATCCTACACAGGGCAATGCCCTCCATCAGCTGCTCCTCACACCACCATGGCACAGCTTCCCAGGAAATCCCAGCTCTGCTGGAACTAGCCCAACAAGGGAATGGATGTCCCTGTGTTTAACAAGGGTGCTGTGTACCAGCCAGGTATTTGGGAGGTATTAATGGGAGAGAGAGAGAGTGTTTCCAGGCCTGGGGAAGCAGCAAAATGGTCTGGAATGGTCCAAATGTGGATTTAGAGGGAGATGCTAAGAGCAAGAGGCTGAGGAGTGCTGTGGTGATTAGGAGGGGATATAGGGAGGCAAATGAGTCACTTGGAGATTAGGTAAATCTCAGCAGGATTATTACAAGGGAAAATCCTACAGATGTTGGATTTCAACAGCTTAAGAAGTCACCTTAAAAGGGGAATTTTCTAGGACACGACCTTGGAAAAATGCATCTTGTTTTAATGGGGATTTGGGTGCAAAACCCTGGCTGGTTCTGGCTCTGCTGGTCCATCCCTCTGTAAAAGAGATTCATAGCCCTTCGCAGCCCACGTGGAAAGGCAGTGGCCCAGCACACAGGTCAGCAGTGTCCTCCAGGTGCAGGACAGGGTACCCCGGCTGTCCTTTGGTGCTCACCATGTCAGGTCATGCTGCTCTGAGCCTGATTCCGCAGGACAACAGCGATGGTAGAAGTGGCAGGACCCTGGGACGGAGTGGTCCTGGTTCTGCTCCAGGCCATATGGCACTAGGGGACACCTCATATATCCCTAATGACCGAGGCTGGGCTTTGAGCAGGGCGTTGCTTGCAGGAGAGATGTGGTGGTAAAGGCCATCAACACTGGCTCAGAGAGCCAAGGGGGAGCAGGCTTTGTTGTCTCGGTAGGACCGTGCCCTGGCTGGGAAGCTGGCTGCTGGTGTGATCCAGTGTGTGATCCTTCTGGATGGAATATTAACTTTCAGAGCATGAAACATTTATGAATGAGGCAGTGGTATTTGGGCATGCGGCCGTGCAAGGCAATGGCTCTGAGAGAAGTGCCCTCTTTTTCTGGCAAACTATCAGGAGCATCAGTTTCTTTTTATGACCATCCAGAGGGAAGAAGGGAGCAGTTGGATTATGAAGGTTTCTGTGGGAGGGTTGTGCTGTGATGGATTTTGGTGTAGGGATGGACCTTGGCTGTCTGCTCTTCAGCCCCTCTCTTTTTCTCCTGCAAGGTTGGAGATTAGCCTGGTGTAGGCAGGGAAAGGTGCAGCTGGTGGCCCTGTAACTGCCTCTTGTTCACTGGTGAGTGAGCTCTGCCTCTCACTGCCGACAATAAAGGTGCTGTGAGCCAAGTGGTTTTGATGTAGCCCACCCTGCCCTTGTCCTCTGGCTTCTGCAGGGAAAATGAGTATTAATGTTGATTTGGGGTCTGGCTCTGCAGCCCTGCATTGTGTCCCTTGGCTTAGTGGGGCCTCCTGTGAGCACCAGGCAACAGGAGAAAGGAGCTGCCACCACCCAGACCTTCATCAGTGGGAGCATCTGCATGACCTTGGGTGCAGAGGGGGGTTGTTCCCATTATTTGAGCTGTCTGCAGTGGGAAGCACTCCCCACGGGGGGTCAGTGGCAGTGCCTGGGGTCAGCCCATTCACTGGCAGTGCTCCTGAGCCAGTCTCTTGCACCCTGCCCCTTTATTTTGAATGGCAGCTCCGCAGTTCCCCAGGTAGCAGATGAGCAGCGCTCCTGTCCTGGAGCACAGTGCCTTGGTTCACTAGAAATAGATTAGAACTTAATCCTAAAAAGATAAAGCAGCGCTGCTCCTCAGGCAGATTAAGTGATAGCAGGAGGAATTTTGCAGCCCATGGAGCAGGCAGATGGAGGGGGTGAGCATCCCCCTGCATGGCAGCCTCTCTGCTGCGTTGTCACATGAAGCCTTTATTCCTGACTCCGAGCATTCTGTTGTTTTAGGGGTAATTGGGCTATGGGGTGCTTTGAGCTGCCAGGATGCACCTGTCCGGGCTCACGTTCCCATCACTGGGATATGTCTGGTATGGGGGACACATTTCCACAGCCACGTGCAGTGATGCTGACCTGGAAAGATCTGAAGGACGCGTATCCACAGCAGATAAAAGTCTGCCTTGTGTTTGCCACAGGCTGCAGCTGCTTCCAAATGCCGTTACACAACGTGAGCTCCCCTGTCGTGTGGAATTTGACTTTAACAACCTTATAATTTAGCAGAGGGATGATTTTCCCCCTACCTTGTTCCCAAGTTGTTGCCATCCTGGGAGTGCTGTGCTGCCTTTAGAGATGGACTGGAGTTAATAGTGGGTCAGCCCCTTTGCTAGGCACAGCACGGCTTTCTGCTGGGGCAAGGGTGAGGGATGAACTAGTTAAGCAAGCTGGCATAGGCAGGAATGAAAACACTGGCAAACACACCTTGGTCAGGCAGGTGATGGCCTCAGCCCTCCTGGGTCAGCAAGAGCACGCATTAAATAGTCACCTCCTGCAAGAGCGAGGCGCCTCTGTGCCGTTAATGGGGAGGCTCTGTTGCTATGTGGGGAGATGCGTGTCTGCATCGTGTTTTGAGAATGATTTCAGGCAGAAAATGATTTTGTTCTCTTGCCTGCATTGAGACAAACAGCAGACAGGTTTGGGGAAGGCAAAGAATAAATTTTAATTGGATGCTGAGACTCAAATTGCCTTCAGTAGATCTGAACAGCACCTAGGCCCTGTGCTCCTGCTCAGAGGATGCTCGAGGCTCCTGCATCCCTCTCATTAGTGGAAAAAGGGGTTCAGGTCATCAGGGCTGGTCTCTCTAACATGGTGAGGAGGAGCAGAGGAGTGGGGAGGCATCTTCTGAGGAAGTTTCAGTGTCTGCCCATTGGCGATGGCTCCCTGAAGAAGAAAGTTGGATTCTCTGGATGCCCAGAGGAGCTGTGGCTGCCCTATCCCTGGGGCCAGGTTGGACACAGGGGCTTGGAGCAAGCTGCTCTAGTGGAAGGTGTCCCTGCCCGTGGCAGGGGCTGGAGCTGGAGGAGCTTTAAGATCCCTTCCAACACAAATCACTACCATTTAATGATTTAAGGGCACAGGCTCTGCCAGGGTTGGTGCACAGAAGGTAACGTGGCTCATAGGTGAGACTCATGGGGAATGTGCTGACGTTTTCCATGAGCTGGGTACAGTTACCAGGCAAAGCCTCACGTCCGGTTCCTCTTCCCTTAAAAGCACAGGGAGTTAAACCCTTCTTTGGGATGCGATTGTTACGGAGTGAGAGCTGCTTTGAAACAAGCTGTTCTGAAACACAGCAAACCTCCTCCTTGTGCTTCTCCAGGGAATTGGCTCGCCCCAAGAAGTTGTTGTTGCACCTTAAACTCACCCGGAACCTCTGGCTGCCTCTTCTTGGAGGATGAGACAAAACTCCTGCACTGTCTGTGCCATGTTGCCTCCTTGGGACTGAAAGCAAGGTCAAGGTCCTCCTGCTGCCTGCCCGAGACTGGGAGCCCTCCGTCTGGGATCGAGCTGCTCAGGTATTTGGCATCAATGAGGTTTCAGCTCTGCTGTAGTATGGGATACAGAAGCTGACCTGAGCTCCTGAGGCACAGGAGATGTGGGGCTCAGCTCTAGTGGCTAGAAGAGAGGTTTTCCCCACATGTGAGGGTTTTTTCCCTTGTGTGGTTTGCTTAGAGGGGCTGGAGAAAGTCTCCCAGTGTATGTTTCTGGTCTGAGAAATGTGAAGCATGTGCCGCAGCCTGCAGGAAGGCCACTTTACAGAGGCTAGAAGTAAATAATTGAGATTAATAGCAGTAACAGCGTGGTATCATGTTGCAAACATAGGCCTTGAGTAAATGTGAAGGTTATAAAATAAACAATAATGATAATCCTGTGTATTTTTCCTCCTTTGGCTTTTAAAGCTGGTTTTAAGAGTTTTCTAAAGCAGGCTCACCAAGCCAGCGCCTCAGCACCCTCACAGGGAAGAGCTTCTGCCTAAGCGCTCATCTCAGTCTCCCCTCTGGCAGGTTAAAG
>WYDI02038850.1:23848-38823 GCA_009867235.2 Psittacus erithacus | reverse complement strand
GCCGGGAGGAAGCGGAGGCAGGACACCTGACCCAAGCTGGCCAAAGAGGTATTCCATACCATAGCACGTCATGTCCATGATGTGAACGGGGAGATACCCAGAAGGGCTAGCTCTCTCTGCTCAATCTGCGAGTGGTGATTGTATTCTCTTCCCTTGTTATTTCCCTTATTGCTGTTGTTGGCGGTAGCAGCAACGGTTTGTGTTGTGCCTTGGTTGCTGGACTGTTCTTATCTCAACCCGTGGGAGTTGCATTCTTTCGATTCTCCTTCCCATCCCACCGGGGGGTGAGGGGGGGGTGGGAGGAACGAGCAGGCTATATGCTTTTCTAATTTACGACTAAGCTTAAACCACGACAAGCTGTAGAATGGTTTGAGTCTGAGCATGCTTTTTCTGTTTCTTCCTTGTATTAAGTGTTATCCCCAAGACTAATTTTGGCTTGAACTTGGGTCAGTTTTATGCAACTTCCTTTGCAATCAAGGCTCCAAAAGATTTACATTTCTGTCCACACATGAATGATCCAAGCAGAGCAGCTCAGACTGAACAGCTATGCCTCTGATTGCTTAACTAACACTTTGTAGTATAGGACCTTATTTTCACCTATTTATAAATTTTTCAGACTTCAGAAACATTGGCTGAAATTTTCTGGGTTGAATATATGCCTCAAGCTTAATAGGTTAAAATAGTGCAACTGCTTCTAAGCAGAAAATTAGGAAAAGAAGCTGTAGTTTCCTGATATTTAAAACTATTATTTGCAACAAGTTCAAGGGAAAACCTTGATAATAGCTATGGTTTATTATCTCTAAGTCAACAAGAAAAGTTATAAGTTCAAAGCACGGATGTTGCTCTGTTGTCTATGGCTTGCTTCTTTAGGTACCAGTCAAGGTCCGTGGAGAAAGGCTAATGGGGGAGCAGGCATACCTCTGACAAATCCTAGTTTGGTTATTTGATTTGAGAACTGGTATGATTTTATCACTGAGTCAGCAGAGCTTATGAAATATGCAAGTAGTATCTGGCCCTAGAGAGCAGAGCCTGACCACAGATTGGCATAACTGCTCCACTTTCCCACTTTTGATATAATGTCTTCTGTAACAACAGTACCCTCACACATTAGTGAGCATTTGAATATGGGCAGGTTGGGCCTTCTTTTATACCAGACCAGTCTGAAATTCTGTTTTCTGATTTTATTTCCTTGATGGCCAGATGTTACAGACTGCCTGGATTTCTTGAGCAGGGTGAGTGTACCAGCAGATAACTATGAAGTTACCTTCTGAACTTTGTTGGGTTATAAACTGAGATACACGGTTTTAGTTCATAGTATTGGAGACAGTGGCTAGATGTAATGGTTGGGTATAGTGCTGAACATTAGTAAAGCTTACTAGTCAGGCCTTTTTCAATGATCTCTGGTTTAGGTATTTGAAACCCCTCAGAAATCTTTTCCCAGAATTAATTTTTACAGGTATCTTTTTCCATCTAATCTAACAAAGATGAGTTGAGGCAATTCTAGCTGCAATAGTCAAATGTTATGTGAAGTCCCAGTTTTTTTGTCATCAGATTGTCCACTTAGCCATAAGTGTAGTATAAGAACAATCTGTGCGCATCAGGAGAAGTATTGCAATGATGTGAATACTACACAAAATTTGAGCTGAATAGCAGACTCAGTGTAATTTTAGTAATTTTTCTTTTCATTATCAACTTCTTTATTTTCCTCTGTAACATTGCTGGATAGACATTCCAAGACCATGACTGTGAATTGGATGTAACAAACAACCATCTGCAGGTCAGAGAAACCCATCCATCAGCATATCAGCAAGTGGACCTAAAATATTTATAGAATTTTTATTCATGAGAGAAAGAAACTGTTAATTGGTGATTAACATAAGAAGGTAATAATGAACTCAAATCTGTGTAGTACAGTTTTGTTATTATTCATTTTCTGCAGGCAAGATAAGAAAACAAAATGAAGAAATTAGTTTTCATTTGCCAGAAGAGCTTTTTGTGTAGATTACTGATGAAATGCATTTTGAAATCTGATGCATCTGTACATATCCAGATTAATTCCTCTGATGTAGTGAAATATCACAGATACTTCCCAAAAAGGGAGCTTTTTAACAAATTGTAAAATCTATATCAATCACTGTTTATTCACAATAATTCATAGCCCTGACACTTAATTATGGCTAAATATAATTTCTGACTTGAAACATTTTCAGTACAGCAGTCAGCATATTCTCAACTTAAAATGCATTTTTTTGGTAGTAAAAGTTCAAATACATCAATGGATTTGAGGCTGCCAGGAAGATGTCTATATAGTCAGCAATTACTGAGTTTAAAGTATGAAAATAATTTCAATTTGTATGAAACAGACAACTCTCTGAAAAAAGGTAATGTCCCTTTTAAGTGGTCTTTTTCTGAAAAAGAAAAGCTGAAGTGACACAAAAAAATTGTATTGATTATTTGTCCTCTCCTAGTTTAATTTCTTTTTAACTTAAATAAATATTTCTTTACGTTTAGCAGCAGTAAAAAAGGCTGTTCTTACTCATTTTGTATGATTAAAAGTACATTAGCAATAGAGATGTATTAATTTACAGATACAGATACTAATTGCTTAAATATTGAGTTCAAAACTAGACAGTAGCAGAGGGAAGGGATAATTGCCTCTTGCTATAGAAAAAAATATAATAAAGAACTTGAAAGTACTGTCACATTTCACATAACAAGCAAAATCTCAGAATATTTGAAAAATATTCTGAAAGAAAATGTCTTGGGGCTTTCTTAATGAGAATTAATGTGGCTTGAAAAGATCAAATAAGATCCACATATGTCAAATACAGGTTCTAATAACAGTTAGAGATAATGAATAAAATTAAAGTAGGTCATTTTTTGTCATTTAGGATCCAATAGGAGGCATACTTCTTTATAACAGCTTGTTAAAATCTAATTAGAAGCATTTGCTGTATTTACAAAAAAAATCAATATCAAAGATTAAAAAAAAATAAAATAAGATATTTTACGATTCTTTAATTCTCTGTTTTGATTTTATTAGCATTTGAGTGGTAAATGGCATGTAAATATGCTAATATTGTAATAACTGACATAACTTTAAGTAATAGGGCAACTATAAGTAAACTGAAAGGAGAGATGGTTTTTTTTTCCTCTCCTACTGAATGTGGTAGCTTTCAGCAATCCACATCTGTCTATGTATATATGGAACTGAACATACAGAAAAGCCCAGATTACAGCATTCTTTGGGCACTGACTTAATATGTCAACTGCAGATGATACCAAAATTTTACTGAAAATGTACAGAAAGTCATAAGAGAGGAGGGAAAAAAAAATAAGGGTGAAGAGTCTGACAAAGAAGTGGTTAAAGGAGGGGTTATTCAGTTCAGTCAAATTCAGTATATTTTCAGCATTGGGCTAAATTTGCCAAGTACATGCTGTCCATTCACCTATAACACTGATGCTTAAGAAACACAATGGCTTATCAGGATGTTTGTTTTAGAGATGGATTTTGCAGTCACCACTATATTCTGGTTTAGAACTGGGAGAAGTGATAAGTAGAGCTGGTTGGCATTTATGGCTGAATCATTTCCTGATTCATATTCCTGATTTGTTAAATTAAATTATTTGCAATTGTCAAAAATCTCCATGATTTTTTAAGCTTTGTTCTTGCATCATTTTGAGATTTTCAAGAAAGAAGATCTTGCTTTGCATAATTTTATGTAAATTTGGGTTCACTTCACAGAGCCATAGGAAAAGGAAGATGTTAACCTAGACAACATTAAAGGAACAGGTGAAAATAGACAATGCTGGAAAAACAATAAAAGAACTGCAAGAAAGCAGGACAAGCCCACTTAGGAGAACACAATTGGAATAAAAGCAGTCAAAAAATGAATGCAATTCAGTTTTCACAGTAAGACTTGGTAAATGTCTTCAGGCTTAGGGAAACCTTGTAGGCCAGTGGACTGAAGGGACAGCTTGTGAAGTGAAAAAGGCTGGTGCCTCCTTACCACAGGACAGGAGGAGAGACATTGTTACCTACATATGTATTCCCCTGACATCATTTTGGAGCCAACCTGATCTCAGGTCAGTTGTCCTGCTGACTGCTCATTTGCTGCCTACTTACAAATGCCTGGTATGTTCTTTCACATCTGCCTTCTCAATCCCCAACACTGTACTGCATCAGAGCACAAACCACACTGACATGGGTAGAAAAGGACATCTTGGGTAACTATTATGGAGATACAAAGGACAAATAAGCAACATAATATATTAAATTAAAAAAAATAATTGTGTTGCTTACATTCTCCATGACATTTTTAAGGTATGGCCTCTTATACTCAACTGCATAATTATAAACCTCTTTGACATTCTCGTTATCTTGAACTTCAGTCAATGGCTTTGAGAAAGGTGTTCTTAACTCAGATATGTAACTTCAGAAGTTGTGACAAAACTGTCCTCACAGCCCATGTCTCTGAGAGGGCCACCTCCCTTTGGACATTTTTTCCCTTCTCTACTGTAAAAAGTGAAAACTGCTTATCTCCCCTCTAAAAGCTCCTCATGCTGTCTTCATGCCACTTCATTGATAACTTTGTACAAAGGTTATTACTTAATGCGCTGAAACTCTATGTATGAGGAGCCATAATACATTAAGAATTTCAAGGTATGGCTCATTACTGAATTTTTCATTACCATTTCGGTCTTTCTGTCCTTCTTTTTTATTTTTAGTTTTTCTTTGTTCTGTAATTTTGAGTTTGTCTCCCTTGTGGATTTGTTTCCCTTGCCTTTTCTTAACCCTCACTGCATTTCTTCTTCCTACAATACTTTCTCTTGATGCCCTTTCACAGCGTCTTGCCAAATACGTTTTTAAAGCTGCTATTTATTTGCTGGTTTTTGGCCAAATCCAGTTCTTTCAAAATCTTCCTGGGTGTTTTCTGCAAAACTCTTGATTTTTAAGCACCCCAAAGATCATGTGTGACTGCCACTTGCAATGTGTTTCTCTAGCTGCAGCAGCTCCTCCTTTGAAATGGCTGAGTGGGATATGACTGAAGTCATATGCAGGAAGCGAATGATTTCCTTCTGCTTGCTTCTTTGACTAAGTACTTGGCAAACATCAAGAGATCCTGCCAAAGAACCAACTCATCAACTAGTTCCTGTTTTCTCTTACTTTTTGTCTCTTTTACTGCTTCTCTTTCACAAGCACACACTGTGGATGGTTGGATATTCTCAGCAACACCATGGTGGTTCAGTAACCCTTCCTAAGAAGTTACCTGGAGGGATGTGTCAAAATCACCTTTTCCCCCCCCTCACTGTTTGAAGTCTCCTCTGTTGATAATGCATCTAATCAAATACTTATGATGGCATCGATATGCAAGGAAACCAAGGATAACTCCTGCTCCTGTTGAAGTCAGCGCTTCCTGCAAAGCAAGGAATTTTGTTTGAACACAAACAAAATCCCTGCAGCCATCTGAAGCAATTTGTGGTTATTGCTCATCATTGTCTCACATCTATGATCCTAATTACTTCCAATTAAGAGTCAGTGCTAAGCCTTCAGAGCAGAGGAGAAAACAAAGACCCTTGGTGTAATTTTTTTAAAGTCCAAGTTAAACTAAGGGTGTTTGACACATTGGTTACTGTTAGCCCCATGACTTACTATTGGTTTGTCTGAGCTATCTTTTAACAGTCGATCTTTAAAGAGAAGCCTTGAGGTTTGATGAGCCTCAAGGCATCCACTGTTTTTCTGGAGAATTATGGTAATGTCCCTATTTGTATGTATCTTAAAACTTTTTGTGCTGAGAATTGATAAGGTGAAGGCTGAGGATGAATAAAGTCTGTTCTTCACATAAGAATGAGTACAGTTTCCATTCATTTATTTTTGTATTAGTCCTGGTAACAGTGTAGAGCATAATGGCTAAATAGAAACATGTTCTTGGGTTTTCTAGCCCACATCTGCAGGAAGGCTCTTGACAGTGACCAGACTAGCAGTTTTGCACAGGTGTACCTATGCATGTGTTTGTTTGTCTTTAATTATAGATAATCAAAAGCTCTTTAAGAACTAGTCAATTATTTTCTGACAACCTAAGCACAAGTTGCTGAAGCTCTATGAACAAAAATGACCCAGTGCATTCTTTGTAGAAGACAGGACACCTGACCCAAACTAGCCAAAGAGGTATTCCATGCCACAGCACATCATGACCAATATATAAACTGGGGGGAGTCACCGGGAAGGGCTAGATAGCTCGGTAGGGCTGGGTATCAGTTGGCGGGTGGTGAGCAGTTGTATTCTTTTCCCTTGTTATTTCCCTTATTATTATTATTGGTGGCAGCAGCAGTGGTTTGTGTTATACCTTAGTTACTGGACTGTTCTTATCTCAACCCATGGGAGTTACATTCTTTTGAATCTCCTCCCCATCCCTCCAGGAGTGGAGGGGAGGAAAGGGGGGGAGTGAGAGAGAGACTGCATGGTTCTGAGTTACATCTGGGTTTAAACCACATCAATACCACAGCATGTCTGAGGTTGGAAGACACTTCTGGAGATCCAGCCCAATCACCATGCTCAAAGCACAGACAGAATAGTTTGCTCCAGACTTTCAGTTGAGTTCTGCATATCTCCAGAGATGGAGGGTCTCCAGCCTCCCTGGGCAACATCCTACTGTGTCAAATCACCACTACAATTTCTTCTTATGTTTAAATGGAATTTAATGTAGCTCAGTTTGTACCCATTGACTCTTGGCCTGTTCCAGGTAGCACAGACAATATTACTGCTACCCCTTCTTTACTCCATCTGCCCTGCCATGTATTTATATGCATCTGCTTTCTTTTTCAATGCCCTAGGATGGACCTTTCTTAAACTTGCAGAAAGTGATCCTTCAGAATCAAACAGTTCTCCTGGATCTCTGTTTGCTGACAATATCACAAAGCATTCTTCCAAACAGATCCTTGAATAAGGCAAAGCTTGTCTCTGTTTTGCCTTGCCACCCCTCCTTTCATGACCCTGAACTCCACCACCTTGTAACCCCTGAAACCCAAGATGCCCTTGACCTTCACATCACTGTCTAGTTCATTGTTGGTTTTAAGTATGAGGTTCCGCAGCATTCAAGCAAGTTGTCCTTCTAGCGGATACAGTGGTGGTTTGAGCTCTTCATGAAGATGAGGGCCTGCAGGTGAGTGGCTTCTTCCAGTTGTCTAAGGAAGTTCTCATTTACTTCTTTTTCTTGATCACACAATCTGTGTCAGATTTTTATGTTTTTCTTGGTCTGCCCTCTAATCCTGACTGGTAAGGATTACCAGTCCTTCAAAGTTGCAATTGTATTTTATATGAAGTTTGAAAAATGTTTTCTTATGATTCTGTTGTCATTTGCTAACCACCTGTGAAAATGCAAATAGATTTGTGACTAAGACATGCAACACATTTAGAAAAAGAATGGTGTATGACACCAAACAGCACAAGAAGTCTTCATTGTACAGGCAATTCTGGTACCGTGAGTTAACAAATGATGCTGCATCTTGCCCTCCTTTGGGTAAAAGGTGGGTATTCTTTTTTACTCCCTTATGCCTTTTTTTTTTTTTTTTTAAGATAAATGTCCCATATTTTGGCCGACATTCCTATTTTTTTCTCACAATTCTGAGATCTGGACTACATATGATCTATTGCTGACTGTATAATGAGAGTCAAGTTTTCCAACGCAGTCACTCCGTTATCTAAGTTGCTGCTTTATAAAGTGCTTTGAGATACCTTGAGTATGAAATGCCATATAGCTAAAAAAAATCTATTTTATATTGTATAGTGCACCAGCTGTGCCAATACATATTGAGTGGAAGAGGACTTACACTGTATTACACAGGCTTGCTTTCTTCACTACACAACCATATTCTGATGTTTAACATTCACTCTTAAAATTGTTTCAGTAGAGTTATAATTGTGTAATGAAACATGGCAAGGAACTCCTTTTAAGTAACAGGGCTTGAAGGACTGATATCAAAACAGCAGTTTATTTTTTCTTTAGCTAAAGACAAAAACCATATTTTACGTTTTGGTTTCATGCATGATGTATTTACTGGACTACCAGAATTTTTCAAAGATGATGTTTAGTATATCTTTTTACTATTCCAACATACAGCTAAGATTTGGAAGAAAGTGTCTCTGGTTAAAGGGCTGATGCCTCATGGACAACTTCAGACTTCACACTATTCTCTCAGTGCATTTGATCTCTCAAATCACTTTTTTTTATGGTATATTAAAGTAGAATTATGTTCATTTTCTTTGAGTCTTAAGTCTGTTGCTGGCTCTTCAGAGGTGTTCTGTGGGTGCCAGACTGTAGACATATGGGACAGATGTTCTGCAAGCCTATCTGGTTAGCATCCTTCTGTTGAATACACAGATGAGAACACAAGATCTGTCATACTCCATAAAAGAATATACGACCATAAAGTAGAATATTTTTGCATGCAATTTGATTTTTGAGAAGCTTTTGAAATATCTTGATAAATTCAAATTAAGAATGACTAAATTCAATTATGATGCTTTTTCAGAATTTCAAAATATGCATGATTAAATGAACTTCAGTAAATAACATGACCCTCCTGAGGATGAAACTTGGCTGGAAAACTCTTAAGATCTGGCATAATATTTTGGCATTAATGTTTCTGGCAAGGCTAGAATAAGGCTATGCAAAATGCAGCAAAGTTCCAAAATAAGAAGAAAAGTAACTTTTTCAAGGAAGTTACTTTGTATGAAGTATTCATTAAAAGCGGCATTAGGCTGCAAAGTCAGAACACAATCTGGTTCCAGTCACTTCAGTGTCTGAATCACAAGGTTTTGATTATGTGGGGAGAAGAGCCATGTACATGATTTTGCTGTGCGCTGAGCTCTATTTAAATCAAGAGTTACACTACGATGTGACATTTGAGCCATTTTTCATATTAAAATATTTAGCATATTTCTGCTTTTTCTCTGGCTAGTTCTTCAATCTCTACTTGAAAATGGTCTCTGTTATCTGTGTCCTATGACTGTAGTAAGCTTGTACTACTTCTTAAGGGTTACCTCATGGATATTTCACTAGAAAAAAGCAGACATCTGTCTTGAGTTGCATTAATTGCAAGCTGAGTGGATGGCTGCATGTTTGCAGAACTGTTTTTAATATTGTCATGGGTGTCATCTCTGTTTCCAGCTTTTTGGTTTTATTGCAGTTCTATTTTCTGTAACTTTTTTGAAATGCAGAAGATGATAGAGTTATCCTGTGATGAATGAGTTGGGGAGCCTATAGCTCAGACTCTAGTTTTTTCAAAGATTGACCACTGAATGTAAAGTACGCAGGGCTAAGAGCAGTTTTGATATGATCCATTGTTGAATGTGCAGTGATTCATTTTCCTTTTCTAAATATGCTATCTTTGCTGTAGTTCTACCATTTGTCACATTTTTCCATTAATAAGAACCCAGAAGGACAAAAGCATGAGCAGTCATTTCAAAGTTCAGTATTAAATAAATTAAATTAGTATATAAGAAATATCTTCTTGACATAACAAAACACACACCTGCCAGCATACCACATAAATTAGCAGCTTCTAAGATAGTTTCTGGAAAATGATAGCACATGGAAAAGTTTTCTGAAAGGTAATAGTGAGACCTGAAAGGGAATTTTATGAGCATTTGGGAATATTTGGCTCTTGTTTCAGCTTATTTTATTCATAGTTCTATCTGTTATGAGGCATGTGCCTATATTTATAGGGACATCATATTTAAATTTGTGCAGGTACTGCACAATAAAGTAGGTAAACATTTACTTTATATTGTCCCACTTCAATAAAATTCTAAACATATGATAAAAGTTAATCACATGTTTATATTCTCTACTGAATGGAGAGCATAGTACTCTGGGCTATTAAAAGATGTATGACTGTATTGTTAAATGGCCATAGCCGTGAGGTTCATTGCTGTCTTGAAATACCGCAACATACTGGAATCTTCAGGATTTAAAATAAATTAAAGAAAAGGAACAATTTGTGTGTTTTATCCTACCACAGCAAAGCCTCCTTACTGCTGATTCCACTGCGAAGTTCAGGAAGGCATTGGTTATTCAAGCAATGATACCACTGGATTAAGAACAGCCAGGTTGGTAGACATCCAGGGTAAGAGTCCTAGCTGAGAAAAAATGAAAAGGTAAGCACATATGGCTGAACAGCTGCTTTCAAATTTATAAAATATCTTCTTTAATCCCTGCAGCTTTCTTAGCTTTTTCCTATTAATTCTGTTTCTTTACAGAAAGCACTGTGAAAATCAGTCAGTTTTTTTAATTGTGATTTTCCCAAGATATTAAATCACTTCCATTTCAAGTGTATAGTTTAGGCTTTCACCAGAATACCCCAAATGCAGAAGTAAATGCATCTAGAGGTGTTAAACAGAGTTTTGAATCATAACATGGTGAGAAAGGGAAGCCGAATTCTTCTGAAGCGAGTCAGATTATTTATTTGTGGATGCAGCAAACTTCAAACTGAATTTATATACATAATTTTATACATAGTCCGAATCAGGGATGTCTTCTTGCCTCAGTCTCAAGATGATAGATTTAATAACACTGACTTTCTCTACTTTACTTTGGAATTCTCAAAGCACATTTAAGACATTAATTTATTAAATTTAATAATACACCTAAAGGGAGAGAAAATATTCCAGTTTTCAGCAGTGAAATACAGATTGCTACAATGCCAATACAATACAAGAAGTGCCAGACAGAATAGAGATGATAGAATCTAGGGGAGTGTCTCCTTTCCATCATTGTCTTAACCTACTGAAACTGTCTGTAATATATTTCAGCTTTCATGAGAAATGAAACTCCCTCATTGATTCATCTATAGGAACTGTCCATGAAGAAGAAAAGTTTAAAACTTCATTCCATATCTCTAAAACAGAGCTTTATTTTCCCTCTAGTATACTTTTTGTAGCTTCCTGTATTATTTTTATTTTGATTCTTATTACCTGTGTGAAGAGTAAGTCAAATGAAAGATTTCATGTTTTATCTGACAAAAATATAATGCTTCAGAAACTGGTTTTCTTTTCAGGTTTTCAATAATGTTTTGGGTTTGGGTTTTTTTCAGATGGCATTTTAAAGAACAATTAATTTTCAGGATTCTTCTCTAAAATTGGAGAGGTTTTAATTCCTTCAACAAAATTGCTGGTCTCAAGAGAAATGCAATATTTTTGCTTTTCTTTTCAAATTTAGTTGGGCACATTCTTGGCCACTGAGTTGGGTTTTAATATTCTTTTGGTTTGCTGCCTTTTGAAAAGAAGCAAAACTGAAAATTTTGCCCCAAGTTCAACTTTTTATGTCAAAAAAGCGTTCTGTGTCCAGACACAGGTACTGGTTTGGGAATGGGAAGAAGTAAAGTTGCATCATGATGATGTTTCACTTGCCCTTCTGCTGCTTAGCTTTATGGAATCATTGATTCAAACTTATTACAAGTGTTTTTCCCAGTCCAGCACTATGCCAGCTGGACATGGATTTAGAATGTTGGATCCCATTTTTAATTAAAGTCGTTTAGATGTTTGTGACAGGATATTTCAAATCTTTCCCAAAAGTACCTAGTAAAAGACGGACACACTGGGATTTTAATTGTTTTCAGTAATATTTAAAGAAATCAGTCATTCATTGTAGCTGATGTTAAAGAGAGAGAAAATTAAGTTAGGTGGCTTTTGTGCCCCTAAATACCTTTAATACCCTGGCTCTTGGACCTAGAACACCTAAAGCACTTCAGGATGAGAAGTCTTTTCCGTCTTTAACTCCGGTCAGCATTTAAGAGGAATTTGAACAATGCTTTTAACAAAATTCCTTAACTTTTGGTCAACACTGAAATGATCAGGCAGTTTGACTAGATGATCATTGTAGGTCCCTTACAAATGAAAGAATGATATTATTATTATTATTATTATTACTAGTATTAGTATTAGCATTAGCATTAGCATTATTACTATTGTTACTACTATTATTGCTATCGTTATTATCCTTATTGTTATTTTTTGAATACCATAATAATGTCAGAAATAAGTAGTAAAATCATTTAGTTATAAAAAAATTAATTAAAAATAACTTCTGGCTTTTTTCACTTTCTGTATCAGTATTTGTTGTGTGTTTTACTGTAGAAGGGCTGAATAATCTTAGTTTGGCAATGCAAGTATATTTTTCAGAGGGAGAAAACCTCCCAAGTTGTGTCCACATCTGGATTTGGTGGCTCAGTAGAAATATATTTTTCTCTTTTCTTTCAGCATATGGGAGTTTAATAGCTTACCTGTAGAACAGGGAGTTTAGACCTGTTTTTTAAAGACCTCTGTCCTATTCCAAAGGAGACCTCTATCATTATTCCAAGTACACTGACAACACAGAACACACTGTCAAAGTCCTCCAGGTAATACCCTTATTACATGTGTCATTAGAGTATGTTTGCCATATCTGCTTTAACACTGCAGACATTTTAAGTAGGTTATTCCATCACTTTGCCATTTTGATTATGACAACAAAATGACACCATATTGAAATGGATTTTGGAAAGAAAGGCTAACTGTCCAAAGAGGTCCATGCTCATTCTAATTAAAATTGGCTTAGGTGGCACAACCTTCATAATTCAGACTATGGCTATGAAGGATATGCATGTTGAAAGCGCTCTTTGCTCATTAGTGCTATTTCTGTCAGACACTGCTACCTGCTCTTTTCTTAATGAATGCTCAGCCATCTCTTCAGAAGATTGTGCTGTTTCCCTGAACTGAGGGAACTGTCTTATTTCCTCCCAAGTTCGTTGAGAGTAAAATTGGGGAGTCACCTCTTTGACATTTCCCAACCTCTGTACTTATTTATCTCTTTGAGACCCTGTGCTCCAGAGATATCACTGTCTTAATTAAGAAGAAGGATGTGACCATGGTAAATTGACTGATTCCATTGATTAAGGACTAGCTGTACAAGTAACATTGATTTTAACAGTGGGTCTACATAAATGTAATTGTTCGAACATGGGGCTGCATAATTATGGTGATGTACGAGAATAGTTGGTTTGTCCTTTTCAACCTTCACTAACATTCTTTTGCATGGTAATGTACCTCGTCCAATTAGCAGAAATCTTAAATGTTACAAAATGTCTTTTGTGAAGGCACACAGTAATCATTATAGTCTAATTTAATCTAACAGCATCAGACAGATACATCTTTTTCTTTTCCTTTCTTTGCTTCCAGATTTTTCTCACCTAGCCCCTTTTTTTAGTGCTTAGGAGCATTCATACACACATACATGCATAAATGAAAAAATAAATGGGAAAAAAAGCCTTCCTTACTCTACCTAATTTAGAAATCATATGACTTTTGAGCCAGAACCCACAGAGATAATTCATGACTATTGGCATTTATTTTTTGCTGCTTTCCCCATTTTGGATGCTTTCAGGGCAAACTGGACATACTCTGCATCTACCTTGCAACTTCCTCAGCCCTACCTCTTTTGAAAAAAGGGCATTTTTCCCCCAGTGTGGTCAAATTAATGTATTTTTCAGAATTCACCATCCAACTGTCTGTCTCTCATCTCCATGTTTCTCTTAAAACAGCAAATGCTAGACTGCACATCTTGGAATTCCTTTTTAGAAGGAATTCAAAAGGCTTTAGCGTATGCCGTGCTGTTCATGGGAGTCAGCAAGCAGAATCAGGAGATCCAGAAATTTAAGCAAGGAAGTCGTAGAAAGCAGCACAAGAGCTGAAGTTTTAATTGCTACAATAAATATGTGGGCCACTTTCAGAGTATGGAACTTGTGCTACCAGTTCATAATTATTTTTTATTCTCCAGACAGAGCAGAGCTCTGTGGGGCATTAGATTGTCAAGTCTTTTGGGAAGAACTGTATTTTGACACTCTGTTTATATGACTGGTGAGTAATTCTTGGTAAGAAGTAATAACTTAGTTTTGTAGGGTTGCTTATTTGCTTAAAAATGTCATTTTGTGGCACCAAGAGTTACTTGGAAGTCTGAATCAAAGAGCTGAATCACTGGCTTACCTTCTCCTCCAATGTTTTAATATTTATTTTAACCAAACCTGGGCAGTTTGAGTTTACCATTTTGATGCTGCTTATAACTGGAAGATATGGATATGCGTTCAACCTTGGTTCAATAAATAATATAGTCTGATACAGAAGATACATGTAGACTGAGGGACTCACTCTTGCCATTTTAAAATAAAGGTCTTGAACATTAATATCCCAACCCTTGGATGCATGCTTTAACTCTTAGGCAGGAAATTTCTCCAGTCAGGCTGGAGAAAGTGTGGCTCCATGGTGGCTGGGCCTGTCAGGCTAAATTGAATTAATACTTTAGTTTTGCATGCTGGTTCAATGGGAAGTGTAGTTTATCCCAGAACACAAGCTCAAGTTAGCATCATTGTTCCTTTTCAAGCAGAGAGGTGAGTGAAGCTCAGGTGCAGCTCTTTGCCAGTTGAGGTGTGGCAAAAAGGCTCTGCATTCTTCTTTTTGCCTCATTGCACACAGCAAATGCTGAAGCATTCTCCTTTTCGTCACCCCATAGCCCAAGAAGTCAAGTGGCTCTCCAAAGGATACAGGCAGAAAGTGGGCCACCTTTGCGTCCAGCCTGTCATGAAAACTCTTTTGCCGACATACGTATTTTCTAGTTGGTCACTACATAAGTTGTCTCACACAGAGTCCTATGCCTAAACTTGTTATTCTGCTGGACGTATCATTTTTGTGGTTATTATATGGCAGGTGCCCCTGAAAAGTTTCATTTACTTTTTTTTGCCCTGCTAGAAAATACATCAATATTTATTCCCTATAGCTTCAGTAGGAAATACTTTGGATAGTCAGACTCCTCCATACTATCAAAAATAGGCAAAAGCTGTCCTTATTGTATGTATGCATGAATACAAGATTGTCGTGGTTTAAGGCCTGCCACACAGCCCACTCACTGCCCCCCCACCTCCTCCCTCGGCTCCCGGAGGGATGG
>WYDI02038850.1:4001-16653 GCA_009867235.2 Psittacus erithacus | reverse complement strand
TCAGGTGTCCTGCCTCCGCTTCCTCCCGGCTTCCCCTCCTCCCAGGACAGAGCATGAGGCTCAGAAAGTCCTTGACCAATTGTAAACATTCTAAGCAGTAGCCACAAACATCGGTATTATCAGCACTGCTCTCAGGCTGAAAGTCAGAAACACAGCACTGCACCAGCCACCAAGAAGGAGGAAAAATGAATGCTACTGCTGAACCCATGACAGGATGGCTCAGTATGTTGCATTGCATTTCATGATGCATCACTTGTAGTACTGGCAATCAAAGTCTCAGGATGGGAAATAATAAAATTGGATCCAAGAATTACTTATTATGATCTCCTTGATACTCACTCCTCCCAGCATCACTGCTGCACAGGACCTTTTAAGATATGGCTGTGCCGGTGTCTGACCCAGATTCATACCAATGAATTACTTAATACCACTTTTTCTTTCTCTCTATGTAGACGTCTATATGGAAAAACATTTGCACCAGCTTATGTGGTGTAATAAAGACTATTAAAAACTAATACGACTTCTGTACATATAGTTGCCTATAATGAAAGTTATGTGTTAATTTGGGAAGGTGCACAATAGGGGTATTGTAATATAGCAGTGGCTGACATGTCTTTCAAGCCTCACAAGTAGGCTGTACTATAAATTGCAAAACTCTTGTTTTGCAATTGGCATTTTGCTGGTGGGTGGCTAATTTGAAGGGAACTAGACCAGAGATCTAATATTAATAGCTTAATAGCTATGTGGATATTTTAAGTTTATTTTTCTGGTTATTTATAGGCATATATCATTCGTCTGTACGGTGTAGCCTTCTTTTCATATATGTTTAATTCTGAAACTTTTGCTTTAGTAACATTCATGCTTATGTGCCTTTGCAATCAAAAGCTTAAAAGCAGTTTGGTTATATTTCTCAAAACCACTTTGAGGATGTTGATTTCAAAGTAATGGCACTTAAACTATTTTAAGAAAAGCCTTGCTTCTGAAGTAAGGCCTGAGAGGAAAGCCAACAATACATTGTCTACATCTCACCTTAGTTTGAGAATCAAAGCAGCATCAATACTGTATGTTTTCCTGTGCGTAAATTAAAATGTAGGGCAATTTTTAAGCACCCAGTGGAAGTGGGTAGCTCATAGGCAAACTGAAGAGGAATAAAATAGGAAGGGGCATGTCAAAGAAGTTTGATCCTTTGGGTTTAGAGTAAAATGTGCATTCAAGTGCACGTCACTTCTCATAGCACATGTTACTATACCAAAAAGACGTTATGTTCTGGTTTCCTCTGATGGGACAAATTTCCACGTGGGTTCGTATCTCTTCTACCTACTCACCTTGCCTCCTGCCTTCTTTGTTGCAGTTACACTCGTCTGTAACTTAAGCATGTGTGATACTTGTCCTTCTCCTTTTCATGAATTCTTAAATGAATTTATAATAAAGCAGGAGGCTTATGTGAGAGGTGCATTATACTTTGCATGTACTTGGTATTTTTAAATCTTTGTTTTGTCACGTATCCAAACATTTTCAGATGCGTTCCACTGAACTTGATAGAGCAGTACTGCGGTACCCAAGGCTGTGACTGCTGACTGCAGAATTCGTGTGTGTTGTCTTTGCATCTTTTCCCTCTTGTGCAAGTAACTTTGCTGTGAGTGCTCAACTCAAGGGAAACAAAAGTTGTTTCCCCACTCTCTGTAGAGTTTGTTACTCATTTAGCTAGCTGCTTTAGGAGCTTTAAGCAGTATACTAGAAGGTGTTTGCTGAATTAAAACCCTGCAGGCTGTTATCTGTGAAACTCACCTGTCACTAGAAGCATCAGCAGTACCTTCAACCACACACTGCATCTTCTGCGTCTGTTATAAGTGTGAGGAAGAGCCCATGTTAGTTCTGAAGAACCAACAACACACAGGTGTACTTTGGAGGGCAGCATGCTACGGCTGTTTGCTTGTTGGAGGCCGTGGTTATCAGTGTTAAAGGATGCGTAGCATGGGGCTTTGAGCTTTCATAGTTCTCCTGGCAACTGCCAATGTCCTTGCAAAACTGACGAGCTCTTTGTATTTTACTTCTGCTGCCTATCTGCCCAAAGCTGTGTCTCTGCCTGTGTTTAAGTGTAGTTTGTATTGTCACTGTTGTGAAACAACTATGGATATACAGACTGTGCAGCAAGCTGCTTCCTTCCATTTTATTGCAGATATCCAGAGATTTCAATTTTAAGTTTTTTGGATTTTTTTCTGGCTCTTATGTACTTCACTGTGCCTGGTACAGCTCTGGGCAGAGAACCAGCCCAAAACAATTTGTTGTGTTGCTGATACAGCGAGCTTAACTGGAGAGATTGGTGTTTGAGGCATCACGTGGGATCCAGGCCATTTCAAGAACTGCTTAAGGTTCAGTTATTCTCCATTGATAAAATTCAGCTGGTAGTGTTTGTCCGATTCACAGTGGTCCAAGAAAGAACTGACTCCACGAAAGCCCACATCTACTCTGGTGATGAGTTGTCTATGAAGGCAGATAATGATGCCCATGTTTAAACTCTGCAGGGCACTTGAATCATGATTTCTCTTGTTTCGCAATCAGCTTGAGGCATGTTGAGAGTGACAGGTGGTTGTTTTGCAGCTTTCGACCATTCCCTGTGTATTTTTCTCACTCTTCTTGCATAACTGTACTTGGTTTTATTTTTAGTTCCAGACTCTGGAAATATAGTATCTATGCATGTGCTTATTGCATGTTGTCCTGCATGCAACGTAGCTCTGTTGATTTCACTATAATCATGAGAATCCATCATAAGGTACACGCTTAATCTACCAAGATTTATAGACAAATTTGAAGATTCTGTAATAGTTTAAAAAAGATAATTTTACAAACCTTCTCTTTTATTTCAGGTGGCATTTTCAAGGTTTTCTCCTCTGCTTAGAATCATATCTGCATCTGGGCCATCCTGCTTGTCCTTGCAATATTTACTTGCTAATATTTTCTATCAAAAAGAGTAAACCGTTTTTTCAAAGTATTAATATGTCAAGCCACAACACTTTAAACATCTTAAAAAATACCTGTATGCCAGTCCTGGTACTGCAATGAAAATGTCTGTCAAATACTGTGCACTGGAAATACTATTCCTGTGCAAAGTGCTCATGTTTTGAACTTCCGCTGGTCTACCAACACATTCAAGGAACTTTCAATGCCCTGTGAAGAATTGCAGGCAATGGCAACAGACAGTCCCATTTGTTGGAAGTAAACAAGTTAATGAGCAACTGTCACACCTACCTAAGTTTTGAGGTCTGGGACTTTCAGTGGCTGGGTTTCTTGTTCGGTTTGGATGTATTGACTTGGAATATATTCTTCCATCTCAATTGATTTTTGACCTTTTTTTCTCCAATTTGTCTAGTGCTACATAAGTATCTCAGTGTGTGCTGCTTTAGCATTTACAGGTCTTAAGATGGTATTTTTGTACACAAACACATAACTTTCAGAAAAGCGCCAAAAATTAGTGTCCTTTTGCACACATTTTTTAAATCTCATATTATTAAAAGCCCTTTGAGTCTGAAAATTGAGTAATGTAACTTTCTGCAAACATGCACATTTTTAGGGTAATTGGAAGATGTTTAGAATTACGGTCTTTAGGCCTATACAACCAAGAAACCAATTATAGGCATGGTTAGAAAGTGATAGCGTGCATTAGTCAGATCATAACAAGGTTCCAATAATGTAAAATTGCTGCACAACAAATTAGTTTGTATAGATTTTGACAGTTGTTGCCTTTAATAAACTAAATTATTAAGCAATATACAGCTGCAGTGCTTCCAGAATTGGAGAAAACCAGACTTCTGTTTCCTTGTCAAAATCTTTTCCATAGAGTAGGACTGCAGGCACTGGTAAGCCTGGTTTGAGTTGTTTGGTTGACTTTATGAATCCGTCTGTCCCAAGATGATTTTTGTCTCCATAAATAGATGATAGATTACAAGAGCCACTTCAAAGACCTTGTCAGGCCCCTTTGTTTTTGCTTTGTCTGATGGATGCATTCACAGTCTTTTGGGTTTGGGTTTGGTTTTTTTTTTTTCCAATGTAATTTATGAAAAAATCATGACTAGATTAATGCTGTCTGTTTATTTTCACTGCAAACCTGAGCCAAGATTTTAACTCGAGTCTCCTGAGAGAGTGCAAGAGAGATGTGTGTTGTAACTCCATATACCTACTGAATTGCAACTTTGAAATAGAAGAACCTGTCTTTCCTTCTAGTAAAGTGTTACTACAATGCTATAAGCGAAAGCAAAATCTACCTAAATTCTGGAAATCAGGCTACTCACTGTAGCTTCATTATGGTTTCAGATCCTGAGCTATGTTCCAGCTGCAGGCTTGAGAGGTATCGTGGCTGTCAAATGATGTTTGTATGTACATGGGCGAGTCTCTATTTTAGTGATACGTATTTTAATAAGGTATGACATAATTATGATATAACGTGATTTTGGTACAGTTTAGGACCAAGTCCCACTGTTTTTAACATGCATAGACAAGCAATTTAAAGTCTAGTTTCAAGTGTGTGCTCCATCCCAGAAGGTGCCACTTGGTATTTGTTCCAAAGAAACTGAGGCTTCTGCAAGACATGGTTGCTGCCTGGCAGATTGTCTCTTCCCCTGCCATAGTTCGAAAGCAGCAAGGGCAGACCTTATCTCTGAATGTCCTTAGCTGTAGTTGCTTGCAGTGTTTCATCTCTCACGCTTTTCTCCTGGGAGAACATGGTGGCACTGACTCAGTGGGGGTAAATGGAAAGATGAAGGCTGCTTGTTCTGTTTGTGCTGTGAGCGAACCTCTCTGTTCACAATCGCACAACACTATAAAGCTCAAAAACCTGTCTGCTCAATGTACCATCAAAGCTCATCTAGATGTACACAGTAGTGCTTCCTTGGTGTGCCCCTCAGCAGCTAGTCAAATATAAGACTTTCTGAGCACCATCAGTGTCCTCTGAAAATACCCTGTGCACTTCTTAAATTGTTAAAAGATGAATTATGGAAATGACAGTGGATAAGGAAGAGAAAATATGTGTTCACTTGGGGAATTGATACTGCCTTTAGGTAGTCAAGGTAGAGCAGTAATGTTTTACACATAAGGATCTTAAATGTCATAGTTTCATTTTCAGAACCTAAAATAACTGTTTTGCTTACAAGCAGTGTTTTAATAGTACAGTTACACTTGAAGATGCAATAATGCTGAAGCTTTGCTTGTCTGTAGCATTTTAATCCATGCATATGTTTTTCAGGATCTGAGTAGATTCTCTCATGGGTGAATCTCTTTTATTGGGATTAGGGCTGTTAGCTGTTCTGGAATCTGCCTCTGTGATGTGTTCCGAAATTACTGTGTCTGCTATTATCAAGGAAATACCAGTTTTATCATGTTTATTTAGTGATCATAAATATTATTCAGTGAATTGCAATCTTAAACTTCACATGTGATAAATGCTTTATTGTCAGTTTAACTTCTGATGCTATGTTTGGTTATGCTGCGTGTAAGCTTCAAATTACAACAAAATACTTTGCAATCAATGCAGTCCTACTTGAAAATTAAATAGATTTGCTTACATTTCATAAAGCAGCTCTAAGAGGCTGACATTAATTTTTCAACCCAAGATTTTGGTTTTCTCTAAGCTGCCGCTCATGTTAGTTGTGTGTTTTTCTCAAGTGTGGCAAAAAAGGGATCCGTGGTGCTGTTCGCAGAGTCAAAATGGAAAAGCAAACGTTTCTGTAGATAAACCAACCCTTATTTTGTTAACGCATTACTTGGATTTCAGTTTCTGTGCTGGTGACATTTGTTGGTTGGATGGTCTTTGAAATAGAGGGATTAGAGGGAATAAATTGTAGCAAGCAGATCAAATATCTCAGTGGTAACACTTGGGTTTATGCAAATGAAGAATGAGAAGCCGACCAGAAATTATGCTGCACTCATAGGACAGACTGAAAATAAGGCCTTATTCATGCATTGAGCTTTCTGAATATCCAAATGTATGCATTTCTTTAAGTTCAAGAGAAAGACTTACGTTTGTATATAATGTCAGTTTATACTGAATTCTTTTTCTCTACACGCACATTTCATCACCTTAGTAGCAGTCTTTGTTATAGTAATATGGAAAGAAAACAACATCAAATACTATTAATAGGTATTCTAGTGGGGAAGACAGCAGTGAACAATACTTCCTAAATGTAGGTAATTTCTATCTCCCCAATGGGCCACTTTCAATTTATAAAATACACATTGGTACTTTTTTATGAACATATAATTTACTTTTTTGTTGTTTTTTTTTTTTCCCCCTAACTGTATGATTTAAAATCAAAACAATCAAAAACCCTAGACAGTCACTCAAGAAAGAAATGGTACTTGTTTGTTGGAAATAACTTTTTGATTATTTTTAAAAATTTGCATTGACTTAAGAAGTCCCAGTCTAATAGTAGTAAAGATTTCAGTTACAAGTCATAGAAGAGAAGAATCTGTAATGGAAATTGCTGCCTAAAAGCATGGGAAGGTTTTAAGAGATTAAGTCTGTCTCTTTTGATTAGTTATATTCCTTTAGTTCAGAGAAGTACAGGACACACTCTTCCTTATGTTTCTTTCAGTTAACAAAATGAAAAAGGTTGTGGAAAAAACCACACCCACAAAATGGGTAAATAGGACTGTGTGCTGATTAAGGGAGCATGCCTTAGTGGCAGGTGAATCCAGTGTGGCCTTCTCAGGTACCCAGCCCTCCAAATTCGCTGGTATCAATCAACTACTACAAAGAGGAGAGTGACATTTTCACAGAATCTTTCTAATTACACCATCAACATTTCTGTCATGTGCCAAAACAAGTGTGATATGTGTAAATGTGGCATCATCATGGGTATTGGTGGTAGCATGATAAAGTTCCTGCTCTGTAATTAATTTTGAAATGGGAAAGTAATGCGTATTTTTGTACACACAGACATTTTAAGCTGCAGAGGGAAAGATTTCATGCGCACAATGCACAAATTCATACCGAGTGTGAGCATTTTAGTAACAAACGTAATTGTTAAGCTTGCCAGTTAGCATAATGTAAAATGTTGTGGATGATTTTGAGAATCCATCTTTGCAGTGTTATCTGTTTTTGTCCTCTCCCTGAGGCTTGTAAATCTTTTCAGCCCTTCCCCTCCTGCTTAACTTTTTGGTTTTGTTTTCCTTTAATGAACTGCAGGTTTGCAGTTTGATTCTTTTCAGACTTTCTGAAATACGTGTAGATGTGCATGCATCTTGTAAGGAAGAGAAATGAAAGACTAAGCGTGTGACTATGAAGCAATTCACAGCATTACCACAGAATGAAAGTGTCAAGTTTGGCTGTAGTAAGGGAAATTCTACCCTATGATTATAGGTAGGCACCCTGTGATGTTGTTCATTTCATCACATTGCCTGGTAGGCGTATAATTAAATGTGAAATTTTTATCCTACATGCTACAAATTCTGTTAACGTCACTAAAACCAAAAAAAGTGAACATATTCCTTCCATGTAATCTGTAACTCTTTGCAGCACATGCGGTAAATATTATTTGTTAATTTGAAACAGGATAAAAGAATTTCCAGAATAAATATAATTTAGTGGATTCTTTGATGGTCACATTATGCAGTATAAGTGTCTTCAGAACTAGATGGCAATTGGGATCCATGTGAAAAATTGCTTTTGTCACTTAGTCATTCTTAAAAGACCTGTTAAGTTTGGCTGTGCATTTAATTCTTGCTGAGCTCTTAGCTCTGTCCATCCCATGGCAAGTTAGTTAACTGTAAACAGGTTTCCTGTTGCTGTTGTAGGAAGTCTAGTGTAATGATGAATTTCTGGTGGTTTGGGTGTGTTATGTGTTTGTGTATGCTCAGTGGAGAGTTGTGGAGGGGAAAGAAATTTCTCTTACAGCAGCTTCTCTTGAGGGTGGGATGGTACACCACTCTCCTGATTCTTTCTCCTGTTAGGCATCATTTTGGAGGCAATATCAGTTATTTACTGGAAACAGCGTTTACTCTAAATGAATGAAAAATACTTAGTGTAAACTTACATCCTTTGAAGTTTGTATGTTTTAAGTGTTGAAATTTATTGCTCCCTCTTGTTTGTTCAGTCAGCATGATCAGCGTAGCCTTTCAGTGGCCTTTTGCACTAGCATTCATATCGTGTTAAAATTGTATAAGTGTGTTATATTTTGCTTCTGATTTTTTTTAAATTAAATTTTATCAAAACAATTGATATATAGAGTTAGGTTCATAGAAATACAGTAAATAATAGCCTAGTAGAGAATTAAAATTGCGTTCATACAGGGTCAGGCTCTTTTCACTTACCTTGTGAGCTACTCTGAGGAAGTGGTGTTACAGAGGAGGACCAGAATGCTTTTTAAGGCTGGGGTGGTGACACTGGAGTGTTTTTCTCAGAAATGCAGTAATGAATAAACTGACTTTTATTATGAGGAAACTGGTTATCTCCATGTGATGCTATGTAGCATTTACTTCTCATACCTCTAGGTTGTGGTGTTTATACCTCTCTTTCTGAAAAGGAGAACAATTGATATGTAAATATTGATTAAACAAATGTTGCAGTTTCCTTGTATGTTGTGGAGGCTGTTGCCATTGGTGTTCATGGCATTCTCCCTTTTCTCACCCAGGGCTCTTCCTATAGTTTTGGAGGCTAATGTCTACTCAGCTGTCAGGGGCTCTGCAGGAATGAGGAAAAAGTTTAGTTGAATCTTTTTGGAATTTAAACATGGAAAATGATTGCTGACCAAAATACTCTCTAGTTCCTTGATCAAAACAAGGAAGAAACATTTTCAAGTCTTATTCAGCTTAGTAACAGACTAAATAGCAAAAGGTTTCTTTGAGGTCAGTGATTATTTTGAAGATAATGGAAATTCTGAAATGCTGTGTGCTGTTTAAGGCATGTGTTGCCTTCCTTGGTCTTAGTCCTTGTTTTAAGGAGGTGTTTGCGGTGTTTCAGTGTTATTTGTAACGTATTTTGTGAGCCTTTGTGGCTGGAGTTCAGTATTCAGGAAATAGTTTGCTGTTTTCATGATCCTCTTCATTTTGGGCAGTGTTATATATTTTACTAATATGTTGTTTGAAGCATGACATACTTTCTCTTGATGTGTGGATTCTTTTCTTGGGGTGCCCAGATAGCGTTCCTTTGCCTCTACCTTCAAAGATTTCTCCTTAATCCCTTGGTTTATGTAAAATCGCTCTTTAATGATTTAATCTGTAATGAATATTGGTAGTAGGAATAATCGCTTTGTTATACGAATAATCACTGTGTTATACAAATACAGGATCAGTAATTGTTCTGATCACATAGGGAGTGTTTAAGTTTTTAAGTTGCTTGTGGAAATTAATTCCATGAGGATATTTCAAGGATTTTTTCATATCACATGTTCTTTGTGATTTGTTGGTGTTAAATTCAGATCCAAAACGGTCAGTTTTGGAAACACTGAGTGGTTTGATCATGGCCTTGTGTTTCATGTTTTTTTTATCTGGCTATTGAATTTTGGTTTTATACTTTAGCTAACATTAAAATAAGCTACCACATCAGTGCTCAGCCGTTTGTAAACTTTAGTCTGAATTCTCATAGAGTTCCCCATTGTCAATATGGGCAGCCATAAAGAACAGAAATTCCTTTAAAGCTGCTGTTCTATCCTGTGCTAGGGTTTTGTTTTCAACTAAAAGAATGAGAAGAGGGTAGAGTTGAACCTGTGCCTCTAATTTTTGTTCAGTTATTTTCTTATCTAAGTGTATATTTTAATCAGTAGGAAACTGAATGCTGTTTTAATGCTTTCAATAAGAAGACTAGTAGAAAAATAGCTTTTATCCTTTTTTCATCCTTTAAAATAAATATTGATAGAAAGTATCATAATATGGTTTGTGTTACAGGTGGTGTAATACCAAGGGCTGTACTGCTGCCACATCACAATTTTGTGGGGTTTCAGAGAGTAGTTCTGGTAAGGACACTCAATGATTTATCTATTTATTTGTCATAAAAGTGGGCTGATAGTTTGGTACAATTTAATATTAGTAATTGCAATTACATGCATTTACAGTATTTGTTAGGTTTCAGTTTCAACAGTCCTCTGAATCTTTACATTAAGTATTCTTTTATTCAGTGGTCTTTAACAGCTCCTTTTGGAGCTGTTACTGTCTCGTCTAAATCCGTATTCATTTTGTTGAGAGTTGTTGTGGTATAACACATCAATTCACAGCATGGAAATATTAATAAATGGACCTTTTGACAAAGCACCTTGTAAAAATTGTATTGTCTACTTGAAGCATGGAGTCACTATTGTCTCAGTGTGTATTAGGTTTTAAAAACTGTGTGGGGAAAATACTGTGTTTTGATCATAGTCCTTTTTTATTTTCAAGTACTAAAGGCTTGGCTTCCTAAAGGAAAATTTGAATATGTGGTTCAGAGGAAAAGTACCCAGACCATGAGCTGTGACTAATCTCCTTGTCTTAAATTTAATGTACAACTTTGCGATTGTTTTCTTTAAATGTATATATCTGCAGTCTCTCTATCATTTCTTTTGATTTTGCACACTTGCCTTGAGCATATTTTCTTGTCTCTTCTCCAAATGGCCAGAGTTACACTTTTTCTAATAAAGGCAAGATTGATTCTGAACCAGTCTATAGACAGCCATGCTTAAGTATTATGCAAGGGCACAATTGAGTATTTGTTCTTGCAGCAGTGAATAACTAATAATCAGATTTTTATCTGTAGAATCTTTAATATATACTGTAATTTAACAAATGTCTTGTGGGTGTAGCAGATGTCTTTTCTTTCTTTTTTTCTTCCTTTTTGTTTTTTAATCACATTTCCTTAAACTTTTTGTCAAGCTCTATTAGTGTACTATCTTAGGTCTATAGAGGGCACTCAAAGACAGAGAGAATTTGTTTTAACAAACTTTATATTGCAAGTAGACCCCCACAAGGTAGAGAAGGATATTGCTGACTGTTCAAGTCCTTCCTCTAGTAGGGAGCTGTTGTACTGGCTCTGCTCCAACAAGTCACTTAAGCAATTGAAGTTGATGGGACTAGAATATGTTTAAAATATTCTTCTGGGTTGATCTGTATCTATGTATACTTTCACAAGCTCTTTACTGTTTCCTAAAAACAAGGTGGGGTTCACAAGAAATTCTTAATGGGATTCTCTAGGCAACCTAAGAAGCTGGTAGTATGCCTTTCTGTGTTGGAGGTTTGAGTGGGAGGGGGGCTTGCTTGAGAAGGCTCTGGAGGCTGATAAATTAGGGTAGCAAAAGGTGCTATTTGAAGATGCAAGTGAATTGCTGTAAAGACTGAAGCCATTTTCCCTGCTGTCATTGCATTAGATTGGTCTATCTAAAATATTTGGGCACTGTACTATTCACATTATATGGTTTCCTGTTCTGTAGGTACATTATACCTGGAACATGCACAAATCATGCATGTAGGCTTACATTAGAGTTTCTAAATCTTGGAGTGGAAGAAAGTAAGTTTTCAGATTTAGATCAGAGAAATGACTTAGTGAAGTTTTGGGAGCCATTACTCAAGAATGTTAAATGGCAATTCTGCAAAGAAAAGACATCGCAGCTTTATAAATATCGTAAGAAAAGAAGGATGATGGGAGCTCTTTGGAGTCTGAGAAATACTGAAAATTCTTCAAAATGTTGTGAGCAATTCGTGCAGTACTTATTAAAGTATAATGTCATGTGGAGAAGTCATGGACTTCTTCCTCTCTATCATCTCCTTATTTTCAAATAATGCTTCTATTACTGGAAATGGGTTAGCAGAATTTTTCATGTGCGGAAACTGTTATTCCGGTGTTTGAGGTAAGGTAAAGATAACCTAATATGGTGTGTTTCTTTTTGTGAAAAGCCATCCTATCTAATCTGTTTAAATCTGAACTAGCAGAACTAGTTCCTGTGATTGCTTAATTCTGCAAAACATACAGTAAAGGTCATTTGTGGGACAATTTGAAGACCATTTCAGTGCAGCTGCCTGTGTAATGGTAGCCTGCAGTTATAAGACATGGTGTATTTCCATCTGCTGATATTTTAACTTGACTAAGCAAAACTGTTTTCTCTACACACTGATCAAGAGGACTCTGTGGATGAAGCACTCTGTAGACAGATAGGAACAGCCTCATGCTCTCAGGCCCTTGTTCTCATGGAGGACTTCAACCACCCTGATATCTGCTGGAGGGATGGTACGGCCCGGCACAAGCAATCCAGGAGGTTCCTTGATTGTGTGGAAGACAACTTCCTTCTGCAAGTAATAGAGGAGCAAACAAGGAGAGGTGCCATGCTTGACCTCGTGCTCACCAACAGGGAAGGGCTGGTTGGAAATGTGACGCTCCATGGCAGCCTTGGTTGCAGCAATCATAAGATGGTCGAGTTCAAGATCCTCAGGACAGTGAGAAGAGTGGTAACAAGTGGTGTCCCTCAGGGATAGGTGTTGGGACCGATCTTGCTCAACAACTTTGTCAGTGACATGGACAGTGGGATTGAGTGTGCCCTCAGCAAGTTCGCTGATGACATCAAGCTGTGTAGTACGGTTGATGCACGGGAGGGAAGGAATGCCATCCAGAGGGACCTTGACATGCTTGTGAGGTGGGCAGATGCCAGCCTTATGTAGTTTAACCATGCCAAGTGCAAGGTCCTACACCTGGGTCGGAGCA
>WYDI02038849.1:45372-89976 GCA_009867235.2 Psittacus erithacus | reverse complement strand
TGTTATCAGCGCTGTTCCCAGGCCGAAAGTCAAAAACACAGCACTGCACCAGCTACTGAGAAGGAGAAAAATGACTGTTGCTGCTGAACCCAGGACAGTATTTAGGATGAAATGTAGTTGTGTCATTCTTTGAGTGATGTATTGCTTCTCTGAGGTTCTAGGCCTTCTTTTTTCTTCCTGAATTATTTCAGTCTTTAAAAACATCAGTGTATATATATCCTGCAGCTGGACTTCTTTGCAAACATGCAAGGAAAATATTTTTATCTTTCTCAAGCATGATGATTGCTTGATGTTAATGGCTGAAATAAAAATATTTCTATCCATCTATGCAGGTCTCTGATCCATAAACCTTACTGCCCACAGCCTAAAAAAACCCACAGAAACACATCAGTTGTGAAATAGGTCAGAACCGAACTCCTTTTTATGGCTGCATAAAATAGGGGAAGAGAATGCTTGACTGGGTGAAGGTCATGGAATAGATTGCAGCAGAGCTGAAAACAGTCTTTAATTGAAAAAGCTTTTGAGTTGGAAGTCCAAGTTACTGCCTAAGGTGTCTCTGGAGCACATTTATATTGGGTATCAGCTATACTCTATATAATGTATGCTGCTTACAAACTCACCTTTCAAGGGGGTGGGGGGAATGTTCTCTATCAGGTATTGCTGAAATCTTTAACATAAAACCAGCCTATAAACAAAGGAGTCATTTCAGATTTCTGCATAAGACGACACATAGACGACACTGAACTTAATGCAGTGCTCTGAAGGGAGTACGCGTTTGACTGTGTTTATTAGTTACAGGAATTGCTTTAAATTCTCGCACTCTGTCCCTGTTTCTGTCAGCATTCAGCTCTGCTACTCAGACAGTCATGCTTTAGCCTGTTGCCCTCAGCTGTATTTTAATTGAAGCTCATAATATTTTAAGACTGCTTTGTCTTTCCAGATATCAAAGCAAATGGATTTATAAGTCCCTTGACTCCAGTGCTATATGCATGAGTTGTCTTTCCACAACATGGGAACTGGTAAAACAAGGAAATGTCATTCACACAGGGTTCAGCATTTGAAGAAGTTCTATAATTGTCTAATGGATATTTTCTAGAAAAACTGACTTAATGTCATGAACTTCTGTGCTTAGTGCATGGTGAAAGAGCAAAAGGAAAAGAATCTGAAGCTGACAGGATTTTTAACAAAAGGCATTGATAAAATTGTGGCAGATAAATTTTCATGAAGGACCCATACAGGCTGATACAAAGTGAAGTACACAAAATGCTATTACATTAGCAACCAAATTAGCATGGTATCTCAGGACTCAGACCGTGATAGAGCTAGGGATGGGCAATTTATTAAGAGGCAGTAAATGGAATTCTGAGATGTCTGTGTGGCCTGGCTTTTCACAGAATTGTTGAGTTTGGAAGAGGCCTCTTGAAGTCATCTATTCCAACCGCCTCCCTGCTCAGGTGGTGCCGCCAACAGCCAGTTGCCCAACACTATATTCAGGTGGCTTTTGAATATATTCAGGGATGAAGTTTTTACAACCTCCCTGGTCAACCTGTTCCAGTGCTTGGTCACCCTCAAAGTAAAAAAGTATTGAACTTCATGAGGTTCCTGTTGGCCCATGTGTCCAGCCTGTCAGGGTCCCTCTGGATGGTGGCTTGACCAACTGGTCTGTCAGCCACTCCACCCAGTTTTGTGTTATTCAGCAAACATGCTTAAGGGTACATTCTTCCCCAGCATCCAGATCAGTAATGAAGTTAAACAGGATCAAACCCAGTACTGGCCCTTGGGGTACACTGCTAGTTATTGGCCTCCAAATAGACTTAGTGCCACTGGTCACCACCTCCTGGACTGGAATGTTCAGCTAGTTTTAAATCCACCTTCCAGTCTGCTCATCCCACTGATATTTCAACAGCTTCTCTGTGAGGAGCTGATAGGGAAATGGTGTTGAAAGTGTTCCCAAAGTTAAGGTAGGCAATATTGACTAATCCAGTATCTAGTAGTCATTTATTGTAGAAGATTCTCATGTTGGTCAGGCGTGAATTCCCCTTGGTGAATCTATGCTAACGACTCCTGATTTCATTGTTCTTCATGTGCCTGGGAATGTTTTCCAGGATTATTGGGTGTATCATTTTATCAGGTGTTGAGGTGAGGCTGGTCCCTGTAAATCCCTGCATTCTGCTGCTTGTCCTTTTTGAAGATAAGAGTAACATTTCTTTCGTCTGCTTCCTCTGGTATTTGTGTACTTAATTTCTTCCTTGAGGTGTTCTGTGCTCAGCTTTGGTAGACTTTTATTTCTAAGTAAATAAAGATGAAATGAGTGATTTTCTGCAAAGCAAGCTGCTGCTTGGTAAGAATGAAAGAAAGAAGAAAGGGGTGAGGTAAATTTGGGCTTGCAGAGTAGAATCACCCTTGCTCAAGTAATCCTCACTATTAAGCCTGCAGCAGCCTTTTACAGTGACAAGATCAGTCTGAACACTTGGCTGTAAAAGAGAAGGCCCCTCATAGTATTAAGAAAACAGCATTCTATGTGATCTTAGAGTCCCAGCTTACACATAAACTACAGATATTAGAAAGTGATTTTCCTTGCAATGTTTTTGATCACATTTGTTTTCCTTCGTTGGCCAGAAGCAAGTGAGAGCGCAGATTGACTTTCATGCTACCTGTATGCAGCATCATATGCCACCACTACCCCAGCCAAGGTTCGTTAGATCACGTGTGCTACAACTGCAACGATTTTGTGATTTACGCTTAACCATGTCTCACCATATCAGAGCAGAGACAACCTCTCGATGTGCTTTATTTCCACGTTAAGTGTGCAGGGAGTAAGGGAAGAGGAGGTATCTGCAGTTTAGGAGAATGAAAAAAGCTTGACGTGATTCTTATTCTGATCCATTCAGAATTACCCATTCCTGATGAATGGTGTGTTTTCAAAAAAGTATAAATGACTAAAACTGTGCATAATCCTAATCATAGGCTAACATTTTCTAGTTATAAAAAATAAAATCTTTTTGAGAATGAACCTTGGATTCTGCGATTATGAGCAGGGCAACAGCCAAAATGGCTGGAGTTAAAAGTCCAGGGGAGACTCTAGGTAGACCCCTTGGCTTTTGGAGTTGGGGATACAGAGGATCTGAGGCCAGCTATACCCCAACTGAAAAAGAGATACTGGCAGCCTATGAAGAGATTTGAGCTGCTTCAGAAGTTATTGGCACTGAAGCTCCTCTTGGCACCCCAGTTGCCCGTACTGGGCTGGATGTTCAAAGGGCATAAGCCCTGGGGCCAGTGCCCACACACCCAGGTGGGTAAGGGAACTCCACAGCTGCAGCAGAAAAAGGGCTAATTCTCTTCCCTTCTTGAGGAAAAGAGGCAAGGAATCTCTTTCCAAAGTTCCCCTGGTGTTGGGTGTGCACACATGGTCTGGGAAAGCATCGTGGCTTTCCTTATCCAAGTGCTATCCCAATCGTAGAAATCTAGAAGCAGAAGACAAAACATTTCAAACATGTCTGTCACACAGACAATAGATGTCTAAAATCCCCTTAATAGGCATTTTTAATTTTCTAGGCTGGATGACTTCAATTATTAATTTACAGGGGAAACTGTGGGAACTAGGAAAATTGGATTTTTTTTCCCCACCTTCGCCACTGAATCCTTGTGTATTGTAGAAGTGTAGTAACGTTTCCAAGTCTCAGTTCTCTGCGTATCAGATAGGGTATATTGAGGCAACATGCATGCAAAGTATATGAAGAGTATGTATTTGTATTGTATAAGAAATAGGGTTTTTACCTTGAGGAAGAATTGATTAGTGTTTGGTGGGGAAGAATGTTGAAAATTCCTGGCAGTGTTCAAGGCCGGGTTGGAAGGGGTTTTGAGCAGACTGGCCTGGTGAAAGGCATCCCTGCTGATAGCAGGGGGTTGGAACTGTATGAGTTTTCATGTCCCTTCTAACACAAACCATTCTAGGATTCTATGATGTAAAGTTTTATGTGCACAGATAAAGAGATGGAAGATTAAGAACTATAAAAGGCAAAAGAAAAAAATAGGGTTTAGATCTTCTCTTCATGCCTAACAATATAGCCAGATGATTGAAGTCAGAGATATGGTGTTCGGCCATTTTGGTGATAGCTGTCATTAAGCAGGTAAATACTAATCAAGATATGTATTACCTAGAGCAAAACTGGAGCAGAGGACTGGTGAAGGAAGTGTATCAGTGGCATGATTTATAAAATCAGGCTCTACAACATGGTGATGCTGTTCTTTTCTTTCCTAAGGAAATCAAGCACTAGATGTTGTTTTCTTGCTTTGTTTATTATTTTCCAACAGATTTATTTTACTCCTACACCAAGTGCTGCAATCTCCTCTCTGTTCTCCCTTTCCCGTGCCATAATTTTGGTAGCCATGCATTCTGTGATTCAGTGTCACTGGGGAAACATTGCTTTAATGATTTGCTATTTAACTGCTCCTTGCATCATCAGAGAAGCAGCAGCATTGACGAAGTACAGCCTCCCCATAGGGAGTACTGTATCAGTGGAGAGACGAGTTGCTATGGTAATACATTACATAGCAATGAGGGATTTTGGAAGATGCATCTGACAGTTTGAGGTAAAGTATCATTATTTCCTTGCAGCTTTCAAAAAGTGTCATAACCTGAATTTCAGTGGGCTTTTTTTTCCCTTTTTTTTCTTTTTTTTTTGTTTGTGAGATGACATTTCTCTACAGCCCTGAGCATGCCACAGAACAAAAATGAAAAGCTTCTGTTCTTAAGGATACAGCAGTTCAAATCAAAACAAGAGGGAGGAGGTCATTTCTGAGGCAATTAATGAAGCATATGGTCAAATGGCTGTACAGGTTTTCTGTGTCCTTGCCTCTCTTTCACTTGAGCTCAAGCATCATCATTTTATAGGCATGAGTGATGCATGAAACAAAAATACAGAACTTGTGAAAAGTAATCGCTAGTCATTTGAAGTCTTGTAAAATAGATTAGAAGGAGATTCCTGAGAATAAGAAGAGCAACAGCAAAGGAATAATGAACAATAGAAAACCCCCAAAAACCTTGTTTCTCCAACAAGCATGGAATTCTGAAAAGAGCGAATAATGGAAGAACTTGAAAAGTAACCCTGGAAACTGAAAAGTAACACCAGCAGGTGTGTTCTCCATTTTCAACTTTTTGGTCAGATATTTTGTCTAAGTATGAATGAACACCAACATTTTATCTATGTGTGGAGGCATAAGGGGGATGGTGCCTGGAAATAGGAGGAGGACAGTGAGATGTTTTCCTCCAGGACAAGAAAAAGCAAGTTCTTAGGACAACAGTTTATATACTTCATGTTTACATATGAATATATTTTTGAACAATTACAGTCCCTATCTTTGAGATGATAGGGATGTGTGAGGGTTGTCCACACTCTTGGTTACTCCTGAGGTTTTGTTATTTTGTACCTTTGGACAGAACATGTGTCTGTGCTGTACACTTGAGAAGTATATGTACTGGAATGTTTGGCATTTAATATTTTCTTACAGCAATTTTGGATTTCACCAAACCTACAGAAGTAAGCCTCTCTTTAGGGCAGATGCAGACATGAGAACTGTAGTTTAGTGGGTCTTTGGCATATTATATTCTTCTTGGCAGTCTGGATGCTTCTGTGATGGTAATTTCAATTCATTTTCTGAATAGATATGCGTAAGATGTAGCTTTCCAGTGTTTATACAGTCTTACTTAATGATGCACACATTTCTTGCTCTGGATATTAAAGCATCCATGGACCTTATGTTTTTTGTTTTCCTTTTTTAAAAAAGCAGCCAATATTACTTTCTAGAATACACAATATCAATGCGTAAATCCTCTTAACTTTTAAAAAGACTTGTGTTCCTGAGGCCCTTAAACAGTTCTGAAAAATACAGCCCATACATCAAATACTGAAAGGCTATTGATGTAGCCCATTTTTGACCTTAGGTGAAGTCCTTAATTCAGATATCAAATTAAGGGTTACTGTACATCATCTTGGCTCCAGGCAAGATTAGATACTTGAACTAAGAGAAGACATTTAATGTTAGGGAGAAACTAACATAAGCTGTGTTGTGTAACAAATCATTTCATACTATTAGGTTTGTCATAAATGTTTGATGAATGGTAATTCCCTGATCTAATATCAAACCTCCGGGAGCAATGTGTTTGAATGATGTCATTGCATAATGTTTAAAGCTGTTAATATGATTACCTGGAATCATTGGAGGAACATGGTGCTTGAGGAGACTGCATAATAATTTGGCTGTACTTGTTCTTACAGCATTTCTGCTCTGAAAAGTTTCAGTGTGGTACAGCTAAAACCTTTTATTCTTTTTCCAGAGTTGTTTTCTTATTCTTATCACTAAAATTGTTAGGCTGCGGCAAATGGCATTGCAGTTACTTTGGCAGGGGAAGAACCATGGCTTAAAAGCAAAGTTTGTCAAGCTGCAGAACGTGACACAATTATGAGAGAGCTGGTGAGCTGTGATTAGCCAAATGAGCTCTTGTTCTCTTCATTGCAATGTTTGTGTTAGAAGACAGTAACCTCTGTGGGTTGATGGTTTGGTGTTTTTTGTTTGGTTTTGTTCTTGGTTTAGGTTTGGGTTTTTCTTAGTGATTTCTGGAGTTGTAATAGAGGGGATTATGCATCTAGGCACATAAAGGGTGATCCATTCAGACAAAAAAGGTAGAAAAAATGTCCACTAAATCCTCTTTCTATTGCCTTGTGGTTGGTTTGTTTGGTTTGGTTTTTTTTTTTGCAAATGCTTGATTACTGCCCATCCTGCTATAAAGGGTGGCAAATAAAAGAGTAACTATAATTTTCACTTCCACATAAATCCTGTTTCATTAAATAGTTTGACCTGATTCTTATTGTTTAGTATGAATTACCTTGCTCTTTGGCTGCAGTGCAGAAAAGTAAGATGATGTGCTGGCTTGGTTTTGGTCTTTTGTGTTTCTTTTTTTATGCTGGTCCAAACTGATTAAGTCTGACTTCTACTACTTGCATGTGTGAGAATACTATATCTTAAAAATACATATGCTGTTCCAAGCACATCTGTAGAAGGCTTTAAGGCATGCCTATTACAAATAGTATCATGCCCTTCTGGTACTTGTCTGTTGAAGATCATAGAATAATAATCAAATTATGTCTTTGTTTTGTAAAACAGATTTTTTTTTTTTACCAGCAAATTTTTTGTGAAAACATTTAAACCATATATATTGATAATGTGTGATCTTTATTACAGTGGAATATTATATTTTGGGGGATGTGATTGACTAGAGTTTTCCATGCACTCTACTTTTTGTCACAGTGCTGTTATTTTCCCATCCCATATAGAAATACTTGTCACTTAAAACTGTTTCATAGAGAGCACAGACCACTTAAAAAAGTCTTCAGCAAACCACTGCTGAGGCACTAATGGTGATGAGCCTCTGGCATGGGCTAGAAGACACTTTTGCTTCCTGGAATATAAAACCTGAAAATAAAATATTTGAACCAGGGCTTCGTGTATCTGATACATCTCTAGGGTTTGCTTGGTTGTGGGGTTTTTTTTGTTTCTTTGTTTGTTTTTCCAGTCAAACCTGTAGTTTATTGATTTCTTCCATCAGTTTATTGCCCACATTTTAAAATTACAGAACCAGTTTCACTGAATCTTGGTACCTCTGCTGAGAAAGGTAAAAAGAATTGTGTATCATTTCTTACAAGTCAATCCTTGAAATGGATTGAGGAAGGCTTTACACTGCTGGTTTTACACCGCTGCTCCAATGGTCAAATGCTTGGGATACAGAATAAGCAAAGTGCTTTTCTTTCTCTGATAACTTTTGCTCTCTGTCCTCTCTTGACCCGCTCTTTCTTTTTCAGAGCTCCTTAAGGAAGGGGTTTTTCAAAACTAGGAATTGAGGTCTTGAAGACAGAAGTTTCCATGTGCAGCACAGATTTTTTCAAGCTAAGGTGGCTGTTATATTGATGATACAAGTATCATAGTCTCATAACCTACTTTAACTAGCTATAGGCTTTCTTTGTGTTGACTTGCAAACACTTTCTTCACAACTACGAATTATTTATGTTGATCAGAATAATTCAGAATATATTAAAATGCATCCCAATTTCTCAATGGCTACATATGGTTAAAGCATTGGAAGAGGCTTTCAAAGACTTGTGATAATAAAATGGTTGGTGTTCTTTTCAACAGGAATTCAAAACCTGGTTGTCATTTGTGGCATTTCCATTGCTTGATATCTTCAGCTTCTCCTGACTTGAATGAGAGTTGCAGAAGTTAAAAACCTCTTGGGAGGGGGAACCACAAATCCTTGCTATTCCAGGTTGGTTGCATTAAAATGTACTGAGACTCCTGTGTAAAACATTTCACTCCAGCCTGTTTTTTCAGGTCAAAGCACTTGGTATAAGTGGCCTTCCTGAAGTTATTTCTGTGCGAGTTGTGAGTGGGTAGAAAGGAAGTGAGTTTACGCCTTTCACCTGCTTGTACAGCTCACAGTTAAGAACGAGATGTGGTGTTGCAGAAGTCAGAACACCAAAGCAAGGACTTACTGGTGCATCAGAGAATCATCAGTGGAAGTCAGTGAATCTTTCATAACTACACACTCTTGTAATCCATGTCTGAATCCCCTCCCAAGAGAGTTTGTATTGACACTCAAAAGTGGCTTCTCTCAGAAGTACTTGAGGATTATGGATGAAGTTATGGAGGGAGAATAATGAAGACTTCTAGGAGGAAGAGGAAAGCAGAGGCCAATAAAGCCCTTGACATAACAGAGGATAACAGTATGGAGTCTCCAAAGCAGAAATGGATCAGAAAATGGCACCCAGTTATATGGACGCAGCGCAGTGTGAAAGAGAAATGGTAGGACACAGTGAGGCATTCATTTGATTCAATTCAGTCAACACTGGAGTCTTTGTACCAGTTCTCTGTAAGTGATCAGCTTCATGGTATATATTCCTTTAAGAAATATAATAGCAGGGTTCAAGTATTGTAGCATCAGTTTAATTTCTTAAATGGCTAATTTTGCAGCAATGTGTCTGTCTGCAGACAGTGTGGAAAAAACAAAAGCTCAGCTACAATGGGATTTTAATGCTGGAGAATAAGCTGGTTAGCATACGGAACAGCTGCAGATACATCTCTTTGCTGTCTGTAATTCTTTTTGTTTACATTCAGGGCAACAATGATGCCTTAGCTTATGTTAAAGTATCAACAAAGTCTTCTGCAAAGAGTGTAATGAATGGATTCAGAAATATTTTCTACCTTGCTGATAATCACAGCTTGTCTCCTTTTCCATGGCTTTCTACCCTGAGATCTTGAAGCAAACTTTCACTAGGGACAATCTGCTTTATTTATGGCAGCCTGATAAACAGGTTGGGAGAAATTGCATTGACGGATGTATAATCTGATTTTGATATTTCAGTCTGAGTCAACTCTGGGACATTTCTCTTCCCCTCCTTTCTTGCATTTACGGCTACTTATTCTTATCAAATGCAGCCAAATGTAAACCCAGAAAGACAGAAAGCAGACTATGCATCCATCTGTGCATTATGAGCTCCTGACATTAAACCCTGATGAACTGAAAAATCTGACGCCCATTAGCAGAAATGTTTCTTCTTATCTTAAAGCCAAAGAGAATCTACCAGGTTTGTCCTGTTGTTCATGCACATATGCCTTCAATTGTAGGTTCTCTTTTTTGGTCTCAGAAGTTCTGCTGTTATTTAAAAGCAATGTGAAAGTTGTGGTTTCCACTGCCATCAGCTATAGGTGGAGCTCTTAAAAAGCACAGAAGATGGAGCTGTTACAGGCTTCCTCTGTGAAGTTCTTTTGTGATTTACTGTTGGAAACTGTAACCCTGCAGGTACAGCAATACTAGACACTTCATGCTCTCTTTAGCTTATTCTTGACTTCTAAACCTGACTATAAACATAAACTTTCCATGTACTTACTGTTCAGTTCTGTCGTTTTTCTGACAGCTTTTCCACGCTCATCTTGATTCTGCTTAAGCAACTGGTGAAAGGACTTTGTACGCTTTTCCAATCATGTCACTAAGGTACCAGGATATCTATAAATCGCATCTACGTAAGACTGCTACCTATAACCTTAGTAAAAGTTGCTAGCACTTATCTTTAATGATGTTTACCAAACTTGTGCTAATTGAAGTGTGGGTTTCCATCATTACTGATATGCTGTTTTAGACCACTGGCAACCTGTTGGGTGCCACATATTTTGAAATGGCTTCCACAAATTCTCATGCTGAAGGACTTAAGAAGTAAACAATACTTTAAGCGTCCAGCAGCTCAAATCTATGTGCAAGTGTTGTCAGCCAGTTAAAATTTTAAAGATCTTTGTTTCTAGAGATATTCTTGGATATTCTCAGTAGATGTCCAGTTGTACAATTTCACCTGTGCAGGACTCAACTCTTTCTTTTTATAAATAAATACATTTTTAGTTTGTACTTTGTGGCTTACTGCAGAATAATGTCTCAGGAAATTATTCAGGACCTGGATAATAAAAGAAACAAAAAATGAGACTGAGGCTTTTAAGAGCTATGTACAGATTCAGAATATGGGAAAACTCTGATCTGGGGCACTTTTCACTGCTGTTTCTTTTGGTAGCATAAGATCTAAAAGCATTAGCAAACCTGTGTATGAAGTTTGAATATTTCTGTTCTCTTCTGTGGGAGGAGAATGCTTTCACCCCTGGTGTCATGGGGTTTATATAATGTTTCTTTTCTACATAGCGCTCCTTTGATCAAAAATTAAAGTACAAAAAAGGACAGTTATAAGGCACCACATCATTTTGAGCAACGTAAAACGTAAAATGGGCAGGCTTTCAAAATGCATTCTGCATTCATCAGGCTACAGAAAATAGAACAATATGGGGCTAAAAAGATAGTGGCAAGGTGTGTGGGGTTAAACCGTAATTGAATTCAGATTCTAGTGATCAATAAATGACGAAGAGAAAGATATGAACACACTAAATCAGAGGTGGGGATAGAAGTTTCTTTGCTTTATACTTCTTTCCAGATTACGATGGCAGGAGGTTTATACTAACTGCAATAAAAGAACCCTAACACCAATTAATGATAGCCACATTTTATTTTTACAGGGAGAAATATTTTATAGAGAACATGCTTCTGTGACTACAGGCTTTGTGAGTCTCAGACAACTCCCTAAGTATTTTTAAGCAAGCTTTTTCAAGTTTCAGTTAACCTTGATAACCTATTTATGCAATCTGGAGAAAAGTTACTCATGGGAGTAAATACACAGGTTGCCAGAAAGTTACAAGATGCTGAGGGGACAGGGTCTACCTCAGGGAACTTAAGGAAAAAATGCCTTTCCTTTTTGTTCTTCCATTTTCAGAAACAAACTTAATTCTAATGTGAGTAATGTTTATCTATCACTTCTATTCCAAGGACTCCAGATTACAATTTATTTTACAGTTATATATGCCAGACCCAGAAAACACTTGAGAAATGCAGCTATCCGAAAATCACAGCGTATATCACAGATATTAAGCATTATTCTTTATTACATATGGAGATTCTTTTGGGGAGATATTAAGCTCAGTGAGATTTAATGTTTTATATGTATAAATCACTCTGCACAAGTCTATAATTACAAAAGAAACCAGATTTATTTATTTTGAAAAGCACACATAATCACTTCCTTGCTGAAACGGGGCAGAGAGGACAGCGCAGTCAGAGAACTTACCAAAGCCAGGAAGGCTCAAATTCTGTTTGCTTTGCCTCAGGCTTCCTATGAGGCCAAGTAAGAGTCACATCAGGCTTTTAGGCCTCCTGGGATTTTTTTTGTGAAACATGATTTGATTTGTAAATGGTGGCTTGCTAAACCAGCATTGCTTTTCAGACATTTATTAGGATTGAAAGGCTCTTGTGGAGCTTCCGGCAGGTTTCTTCAGCTGTACAGCTTAATTCCTGATTTGGGCAACGCTGAAGGTTTTCTCTTGATGGTTTAGGGAGATAATATTTTTCTGATTCCTGAAAAAATATCTAGAAAATGTTTCTGAAGAGTCAGAAAACCATTTTGCAGATATTTGAATTCAGAAAATGTGAAAACTTTTAGCAATTCAGAAATACTAAGAATAATTATGAATTTAAGAGAGTTAGTGACATGAAAGCGTGTAAAACACAGAGGTGTATCTACCAAAGCTTTGTAAAGCTTTGTGAAGTAAAAAAATAAAATAGAAAATATGGAAGGCATCTTGTCAACTTAGGTTTCTATGTATTTTTTTATATGTCTTTTAAGACTTCTGCCTCATTACAAGTTTATCCTATTTACTGTTGGTATAACAAAATTACATAAAAAATTATCATAAACTAAAATTCCTCAAACTACCTTTTGATTTACTTATGTGATGGATGGTATTTGTTTTGTATCTTTATTTTACATTAGAATTTATTTTACATTTTAATTTAGAACCACAAATGCATGTTGTTCTTTGAGGAGAACAGAAAAGTTGTTTCTGCCTTTGAGAACAGCTGCATACACTTCAGGTTACATGGTCAAACAGGATGGACTTGAGGTTCTATTCTGAAAGAGCAGGTACAAACATGAAGTCTCACCTCAGAGGTGACAGAAAAAGGGGCTTTAGAATTGCCAGTGGTTTGAAAAGCCAGCGAATTGCTTGGCTGAAATCAAACCTGAGGAAAGAGTTTTGTTTATGAAGACTCTGATAAGGCAGTTACTCATTCCAAGAAATAATGAAATCAGAATCTGCTCAAGACCTTTGCCAAACTCATGGTCTTGCCTGAACCTATTCATGCGCTTACAAGAATTTTAACTAAGGGATAATCTTGTATATCTGTAGGAAAGGGAAAAGGTTTGCTCAGTGACAGTTGGATGATAGGACAGAGATCTTGTTAATTTGGTAAAGTAACTCTGCAGTAACAGAAAAATGTGAAGCATTCAAAACAGGCTAGGGTCTTTGTTGTAGGCCACAGAATAATTAGCAGGCACAGTGAGAGCAAATGACTTGAATAAAGCTGTATAGCAGTCATAATGGGAAAGTCTGACTTTTAGCCCTGTATAAATGTATAGCCTGAAGTAGGTCAGGTTTGAAGTCCTGTATTTAGTTCCCCAAACACCTTGTCAGCACTGATTGTGAGGGTTATATTAGGCCAGGTACAGCAGTCTGGGAGCACTTTCCATTTTCAGTAAATTAATCCTCTCACAGCATGAAATAAAAAGATCAGAACATGATGTTAAACCTCATTTTGTATTTTCAATTACTAAAGGATAATTATTTTCTTTTTAAGTCTTGGAAGATGACATGATCTGAATACTCAGATACCTGCTGCTTTTGCTTGCGTTCCTGGAAGCAGAGAGAGTTCAGCTGTGGGACTGCACAATACAGTTAGGTTTATTTTGCAGTCTGGCAAGGCTCTGACTTTATCATCATCTGACACAAAGTGCAACACTTTAATCTTCAGTTTGGTGATGCTGGGCCTCATAAAGTAGGAATACAACTACATAGACTGAATTTTATATGTGGATTGGAGCAGTAGAAGGTGAGATGGTGGCAAGGTGCTTTAGACAGTTGTTCAGCACCAAGTAATCCTGAATGGAACAAGGCTTTCCTCTTTTTAGCCCTGCTTGGATTTCTGCATAAGTAAATGTGAGAGACTAATTCACAAGAGTTCTCGAAGACAATAGCCATTTTCTTTTTAAGTTACTGGGTGATTAGAAATATCACAGGTTTCCTATTTCTTTGAATAGAAAATAACTAGTAATTTTAATTGTATGTATCTGTGTGTTGTGTAAATATATGTATGCTGTGTGTGTGATTCCCTTTCATTGTATAAAATTGCATTTCTTCTAGTTTTTCACTGGATCAACTGCAGTGATTTCAAAGAAGAGAAATGTTAGGAAAAATGTGAAAGAGGCTGAATATGAACATTATTAACATATTAACAGATTTGGCTCAGGCAGTAGTTTTTTGGCACTTACGGAGTTTGAAATAAACTGTACGGAAAGTGCCACAAGTAACGTAACTGAAAATAAGTACAGCCTAACTCATGTCATGCAAGAGAATCACTGCTTAAAAACATATCAGGAGAATGTAATCCTTTTCTGTCCTATATGTAGCCTCTGGAGATGTGAAATTATTATGTCTATGCTTTCCTTATGTGGATGCAGTGAATTGCACCTTATTTGGCCAAATTTCTGCTTCTCTCTTTTTTTCATTCCTTTGGACTCAATTTAAGTTCAGAAAGGGAATGTGCTGGGTTAAACCTAATGCTTTGAGCATTTAAAAGGAAAAAAAGCATTGTCATGATGAGATTCATCTTGGGCAGAAAATGAAAAAAGAGGCCAGGGATTTATACGATTCATGAGAAAACACATTAAAAGACCAGTATCCCCTATTAATAAGCTTCCTGTTGAATTTTGCCTGTTAAGGTACTGTGCTAAAGATTACATTTACTATGCAGTTATTTTCCTTATACAGTGAAACGGCCACTGGAAAACACTGTTCCTTTGGAGTCCAATAATTGCATGACAGTCTCTGTACTTCGCTGGAGTGCAGATGCTGATTTAGTTTTATCTTTTGACTTGTATGGGCAACAGTGGTGTGTAATTTATTTTAGTTGCAGCTGGCTGATAACAGAGCTTTTATATTTATTTTTTGTTCTCATGTGCCTTCTGTTACATCAACCATTAACACTGGAGATGCAACACTGCATTATGTTCATCAACTTTAGTGGCTTTTGCATTTGTGTAACTAGATGTAGATTTTGGCTCTGCATTTTTCTCTTAAAGTGATTTCTTTAAAGAGGGCATCCACAAGAGAAGTTACAGAGAGGAAAATGGCCAATCCTTGCTTTCTTTGTGGAAAATCTTAGTTGAAGTATTGAAACTGTAAAGAAATCTTGCTAAGAGTGAGCTATCCAAGATGACAGTTTTTGTTTCATGTCAGATCTGCATTTGCAAACAGCTAAGAGAAATGAAGAAAATGTCTGCAATTTATAACTAATGCTGGGTGGGACAAGTGAACCTTCCAGGTGGACTGTAGTATCTTTAAAGTTGAAACTGGGATCATATGGGTTGAATTCTCAAAAGCATTGAAGAGATTTAATTATGGCTGAGTCTAGTAGAAGCTTGAAAATGTATAGACCCCCTTCTTCTGGCAGTACTGGGGTTTGGGAGTCTCAGGCCACACAGAAGTAGAGTGCTTAATTTTTCACAGAAAATACAATTATGTTCAGCAAGGTTGTGTCTTCTTTGTTTGTGCCCTTCAAAAGCTTGAAGAGCTTATCAGAGGCGAATATTTACTTTGTTCTTATTGTCCAGTTTTCATCAGGAGTCTCATACACAGGAATTACGCTCAGCATGCGGCTGGGTAATTTATGTGGTCACTAATACACAGGACACATTGCTTTCCTTACTCTGAATAAGCATTGAGCGTGAAAGAAGTCCTGAATACTCTGTAAACTTTTCAAGTTAACAGAAATCAAGTTGTTGTCCAGGAGTTAAATTGAACTAAGAACCTATCCTAATCAAGAATTTCTTGACTCTAGCTGCTGAATTACGCAGTTACAGCAACATGTCTGAGGATAAAGCAGTTACTTGTATTAGAGTACCCATTTAAACTTCCTGTTGTAAGTAAAATAAGGGAAGACTAAATCCCAGACTTTCAAAAATTCAGGTATGCCAAGTAAATACTGTTGTGTGAATTTCTGCTGCATCTTATGGAAAATTATGACTCTGCCTTGGCCTGTGAGAAAGAGCGCTTTTCCTTGCCAGATGTTGAGAGCAATAGAACGTATTACGAAGGAACAAATGATCCTCTACACAGATGTAGGGATTGACAGAGAAATGCTATTTTGTGGAAAGCCCATTACTTGGTGCCAAAGAAACTTCAGCAGCAAATTGTCTTCTTGCTCTCTCTTTCAGTCAGCATCTTGATCAGCTCCAAGCTACTTGTAACACTTTCGGAAGTTTTGTAGTATGTTTCCTTATGCGCACAGTCACAGCAGTGAAAATAGACACGAACAGGTGATAGTTCTATTCGGAAGCTGAAAAGGACCTATGTAGTTTAAAGAGGAAAACCTGAAGACAGATTGCCCTCATAACTGTGTGTGCAAGTTATATCGACTATGTGCATGCAGAAGAGAAAATAAGTCACTGAAGTAATTATTTTTCTCTTCTCATTTGTTCTTTGTTCATGCTGATTTGTGCAGTAAAATTTGGCTGAGGAAGAACACTGGCAGATTTCTGCTAATGATATCACTTAAAAAATGCTCTCATTGTAGTGGCGATTAGAGAACTAGAAACCACCTGAGCTACTTCACATGTATTTGGTGTATCTATGTTAATTTCAGTCTAGTTATGGAAGACAGTTCACTAAATTGTTATATGCGGACAGTTCACTGTAGCAGTAAAATCTTATCCCACAAATTCATGCAAACATTGTAAAAATCTTTCTAGCAATTCAGTCTGTAGATAATTGTTACTGTATCCATTAGCTTAGTTTAAATCTTTATCAAATGGTCTATTTTTTAACTGCCCTATGGTGCACAGCACTTAAATTCTTCTTTATCCCATTAAAGCGCTTTAAGCTCCTACAGTAGTCTAATGCACATAATTGTTCTAATTCTTCTGAAGTAGTCTCAGATCTTTTTCACCCTGTTAAAGTAAAATTGTCCTTGTTCAAGAAGAGTATCAGCTATAAAGGGTAGGCTTGAAATAATGTATAGAACTTTTTATCTATGTGAAAGGCTTTCAGATTTGATTTCTTCCATCTCAAGAGTGCTCACTCAATCTAGGAGAGTACAGAAAGCTTTGAATTTTAAATAACTGTGGTGTGTATATATGTATACAATTTCAGAGTTGTCTTGCAGAAGTCTAGCTTCTGCCTTGCCTGTGTGCCTAGCTGCAGTGGAAAAATGAGGTCTTAAGAGGTCCACTTCTTATTTTTCACTTGTTTTGGTAAACATTTTGTTTTCATCCATAGTTACTCTGTTGCCTTTTTCCTGTGCTGTCTTCTAGACTAATTTCACTCCTAGACACTTGCCTATGAAATTGCTTTCCCAACCTAAAGGGTTACACAGTCTGCAGGTGTGTGAGGATCATGACTGTGGCTTCATAGGATTCTGTAATACACAAGGGCACGGAGGCTTTTATTCTCTAAAATTCTCTACTTTCCTACAGGTTACCACAGAAATCACCACTAGCAAGTTATACTTATGATTAATAAGCTAAATATGTATATCAAACTATTACAAATTAATATCAGTAATCAATAATACAGTATTAATAGTATGGAAGCAGTTAAAAATAGCAGCAAACAATTGTATAGCAACAATTAATATAATACCAATATCAAGTAGGTGTAAACCATTACAGATTACAGATTGCTACAAACTTACCATTAGTGTAGCAATTTATCAACAATATAGCAGTAGATATTCTCACAATAGATTACTCATATGAATACATAATACCGGTATCACATGAATTAGATTTCAGAAAGGGTCAAACTGTCCCAAAGGGACAACTGATCTCAGAGGGAGGACCCAATCATCCCACAGGTGGAAGGACAAACTGAAGTGACCCCAAAGCAGTGCCTGGTAAGAGTCCAAGATCTTGTTCAAAATTCTTGAGGAATTCAGCCCCTTTAGGGAATGAAAATTATGTGCAGCACAGGAAGTTCTCAGAAGCTCTATTTTGGATGAAAATTAAGTTGGTTTTGTGTCACAGAGGTGTAAAAGGGTATAGGACAGCACCTCTTTGAGCACCAATAGGTACTGGGGGTTCTTTTTCAGACAACAAGCTGTTGTTACAGCTTCTTGGGGGTTTTTGTGCTTATCAGTGGTATCTTAGGATGTCTCCAGATTGTAGGTATTTGAGTCATACTTCCGAGAGGCCAGCTGCACTTGACAAGGATGTTCCTGGTTCCCAGGCTGGCAGGCATTTTCTTCTGTTCGGTAATAATTCATTTTTCTTTCCTACCTGGGCCACCTTTCTGGCTGCCTGTTGGAAGTTATTATTTTCTTTCTAGAATATTATATGTATCCTGCGTTCAGTGCTGAGAGTGAAGTCTAATGTTCATATATCCAACCTTACTAGGTGATTAAAATCAATACCACTGTCTGTGCCTAGCATGGAGTTGGATGTGAGTTATGCACTGTTCTCAGAACAAGTTCTGCATTGCTGTGGTGTGTCTGCCACTTGACAGGCACAATCAGTTGTGCCTTTCAGATCCACGGCTGCTTTTTCAGCTTTTCTGCTAGTGTGTATTCTTTAAAACACAAGCTCACTAGACAGATTTCTGTTTATGAAGTTACTTAAATTGGGGTTTGGCAACCATGGGAGTGCACTGGGTTTTGTTTTTCTTCTCAGGTTACTACTTGAATACACCCAGGAGCCAAAAGGTGCTGCCTTTCAAAGTTACAGAATATTGCTGGACATCTGATGAATGACATCTTGCCTTGAGCAAAGGATAGCAATCCTGCCTTCTTCTGAGCTTCTCTTTGAAAGAATCACAGCTTCTGGCCTTGCACTAGCCATGACATGTATAATTCAAAATTCTGTGTATTAACTGTGTCTAGCAAACATGCCACAGGTGACTGGCTGTGATATGTGGTGGTAGTTCTGTGCAGTTCAGTGCTGTAGAGTAGGGGCACTTGTCAAAAGTTGTAGCTAAACATCTGTATCCAAAAACTCCTACTGAAATTATTTACATCTTTAACTTATACTGAACTTATATTGTTTTACTTTTCCCATTTTACAGTTTGAAAAAACCCAAGATACTTCCCCTAAGCCTTTAGAGTTTTGATTCTGATGTCATCTCACAGGATCCTTTTCTGCTATGTTTAGTTAACAAATAATGTAATAATGATCACAAATACTGTAACAAATATAGTTGTGGGAAAAGGTCTGTTAATATTGCTTGATCTACTCCAGGATTAAACTGTGAACACTCTATTCAATGTCTCAGTGACTTGCTACTTGGTTAGGTTTGAGTGGTGGTGGTGATTTTTGAAGCAGTCTCATCGCATTATTATCTTAATGAACGTATTGCCCACTGCATAATCCCTGTATTCTGAAGTAGTGTTTTCAACGTAGCACTAATAGACAAGAGATATAAAAGTAGTCAGAAAATTACTTACCTGCAGGACTACATACATGGTAGGACTGGAAAGACCAACCTTAAACTCCTTGTCTAGATTCCCTCATAACAAAGCACTACAAGCTAAAAATACTTTTCCAGAATCATATATAATCTTTCCTCAAATGCAGCTATTTGTTAGCATACATATTTAACTGTGCAGCTTTTCTTACTCTCTAAACAGCTTAAAAATGACAGGTTACAACAACCTCCTTAATTTTTTCCATTATCATATTTAGCCCGCTTATTTTGGTGTTGTTGGTTCTGGTTCAGTGTGACTAATTTCTTGTTTTATTGCTTTATGTATTTCTGTGCTATGAAGCTTTTATGTAATCTGTTCTTATAACCTGAACAGAATCTTGATTGAAGTGCATTTCTGAGCCTTTTTGGTGGGAGATAGGTTTATTATTATGAAAACACTTTACCAATTTAGACATCAACTAATTTATTTATTTAAGGTAGTACAACTGAATTATGTTTCTGTAAATTTTCTATGCTTTCTTGGGAACATATAAATTGTTTGGAGCTCTTTGTCATCATTGTTTTGCCCAAACAAAATATATTACAGTAAATTTACTGCTTTGTACTGTGCTGTGTTTTTTAAAACTCTGCTATGTAAAGTTTAGCTGGATCAAAAAAGAAATTATTTCTCTATATGCAGTAAGATGAGACTGGAGACTAAGCTCTGTGAAAGCGTAACATTTTAATACAGTGCAAGGGCAAAATGATGCCCTGCTTAAAGTTTAGAGAGACACCATGCAGCTGACCTGCCCTCCTGCCTCTATGAATTAACTCTTAACAGCTGCACAGTTTATGGATTGAAATCTCAGGTGCTTTCAATCAGCCAGGATTAGCTCCCCGTTCCCCAGGCTATGAAGGGGAAGGCAGCATAGAAGCCATTTCTGGCATGTTCCAGGGCCTCAGCCTTGGTCTTTCTTGGAGAGATGCAGAGCAGGGAGCCTGGTCAGGTAGCCTTTGTGAGCCCTTCCAAAACCACTGGATTGGCTTCTGGCTCAAGTAAGTAAGGTATTTATATACAGAAAATCTTATTTATAGATGGAAAATAAAACTGGGTTAGTATTTTTTGTGTGTTTTTTCTCTTCATGAAGCCCAGTGGCTTCTGAAATACTATGTCTCCTCAGACCTTGAAGCCCATAGTCTCTCTCCCTTCTTCCCTTGTTGAATTTCCTCCTAGAAGCAATTACTGTTTGGAGGTTGAAAGTCCACTGTGTCTGCCATTAGGAGGAAAGATACCTTGGGGCATCTAACTGCTCTAAGATGTGGCTTAGCCTACAGGGTTCCATTTCAATTGTTTTTCTAGGGTGGATTTTGTCCTTGGTGTTGTTTTTTCTTTTTGTTGTTTTTTTTTTTTTTTTGTGTCAGAAAGGAAATATGCAGTGGTTTAATTTAATCTTATTATTTTGCAGACTTGAACAACATTGTACAGCTGGAATAATATGTGATAACTCTATTTGATAACTGAGAATTCAAGTGCTCCACCAAACAAGGCTATTTAGAGCACTAGTTTTCTTTAGAAGTGTAGCAGCTGCATGATGATCATTGTAGTTGAGGCCTGTGTATCTCTCTCAGTAGAATGACTCTTGGGTTGAAAGGGATTATTCAATTTGTTTAAGGAAAAATACAGACTATGTTAGCGCTGCATGGAGAGAAAAGAAAAACTAACCAATTTTGAGAGCAAAGATGCTCTGTGTTCTGGGATTGGACTGAATTTAGGGAACAGTAGGCTCCTACCATTGAATGCATATCTGATCTTGCCCAAAAGGTTTAATCTTGTGCAAATTCTGTTTGTAAATGTGCTCATGTCATTTTCATTCCCTTATGCTCTGTCCTTTCTCTTTAAGTTAGACGCCCTGTCCTAAGCAGCTTCTTTCATTTTGAACATTTAGCAGTCAATATGCTTTGAACCTGCACCCTTTGGGTCTGCTGTTTCTGTGGCAACATCTAGCTTGTTAAAACAGCTGAAAATGCATTCTCCTGGTTACCCATATTGGTATGAATTAACTTGCCTTTTTCCATATTGGTTTAGATGTTGCTTCACTTCTAACTTTGGAAGTGTAGGATTAAGAGCTAGCTGTAAATAATGCAATGTAGGTGCCCAGGGATCAGATCCTAGGCTCTAAAGAGCTTCTAAAGGTCAGTTCTACTTGGTGAGCTAGAGTTCCTAATGCTGGGTGAATTTGTATTCTTTTATCTTTATTTGAATCTTGTAAGGTGAGAGCATACTCAGGAGTCCAAAATGCCCAGTAATGATATGGATGCTTCTATCACTCTATGCATTTGGTATGGGTGCTTCTGTCACTCCATGCATTTTCAGTGCATGTGAAGTGGAAGTATGTTCAGTGTCTACAGTTATGCCTGTGTAGGTATTGGGTTCCATAGGCTTCTACCGCTAATACTTGTATGTGTTATGCCACTGTTTTGGTCTAGCTGTCAAATGTTGAGGAGTTTCTTAGTTGTCATTGCCCTAAGTAGTGCTAATGGAAAGCAAGACTGAGGGATGATGTGTTAGATACTTGGTTTCACTTATTTCAGGAGGTAGAAGGCTGAGGGCCACAGGTGTCTTTGTCTTATGAGCTCAGAGTTGACATCTTAATGCATAAAGGAAGCTCTTTTGGGGATTAATTATCCTGAGTTTCACAGAGGTTTGGGAGACTGCAGTGTTAATAAGTATGAAAGCCAGGCAGGCTTCCTGGAAAAAAAGTCAGGAGCAGTAGCAGTTACATTTGACAAGTTCACAAATAAACCATTCTTAATGTGCAAGGCTAAATTGTCATATGAAGCCTTTTCAAATTAAGGAAGCTGCTGTGACTTATAGCAATTGAGATGCTAGGAAAGTGTAAGACTATGACTTGATCTGTGAAAGATTACATCCTCTAAATTGTGTCATCTTCTGAATTTGAGAAAAAGATTTCAAGATGTGTATGAGGTCTCTGATAAATTGCTACATTTACTTAACCTTAAGTCCTGCAATTTACCGGTCTGGGTGATCCGCAGTTTCACAGACAGGCAAGAAGAAGCTGTAAGTCATGGCAGTGCATGGAGGAACCTTTATATTTCATTATTTTGGAAGTTTAAGAAGGAGGAACATATCTGAATTTATTCTTTTAGGTCACTTAAGGAGCATGCAGTATAGCAGAAATAGTGACCCTGGTTAATTGCGTCATCATTTGATAACAGGATGTAATTAGCACATTTGAGTAAGGGTTGTGATAGTGGCAGCCATTATTTACAGAGGACATGTGCCCTGATACTGTAATCTGTCTTGAAAAGATTGTAGAACTTTCTTATAGTTCTTATAGCGTTGTTTCTGCGTTTGCATTTTGTACTGGGAAACAGAACTAGATTTATTCCACCTGTGACTCTGCTAAAATGAATTTTGTGCCTATGTATGTTGGACTGACATTAGGCAGTGTATTATTTATTGACTAAAGATTGCATTAAACAATCTTTAGTTAACATTAACAAAGGAAAAATGCATGTTAGTGATATCTGTTAAGAGAAATTGAAGAGAAAAAAGTGGAACTGCTCTGTTGACTTCGTTATTAGTGCTGTCTACTCTATCTGGAAGCTAGTTACAAATGTAGCCTTTGGAGGTCTAGGTTGAAACTATTAAGTTTAATATCTTTGTCAATGATCTGGAACAGGTGGAGTGCACCTTTGTCAAATTTACATCATATTGGGGTGAAGGTAATGAACTCAAGGGCTGTCTTTCAGGGTGACCTAGATAGGCTGGAGGAATAGGAATTTCATGGAGATTAACAAGGAAAATAAAAATTTCTGTGGTTGGAATGGGTTAAACCCTGCAGTGGTACCAGCTGGGGACCGAATGGCTGGGTAGCAGCTCTGCTGAACATGACTAAGGGTTCTGGTGGGCAGAAGGCTAAAAGCAAGTCAGCTGTATGTTCTGGCAGTGATGAAGGCCAAGCAGCATCCTGTGCTGCATCAGCTCAAGCACAGCAGTGAATCTAGGGAAGCTGATATTCCCTTTTACCTGCCACTCATTAGATCAAATCTGGATGGAATATGGCATACCATTTTTAATTGTCTCTGTATGGGAGAAGTGTAGGTAAACTTGAGCAAGTCCAGAAGAGGGTCCCTAACTAAGGTAGTTGGGGGTTGAAGCACCTGAATTATGAGCATAGGCTGAGAGAATTGGATTTATTTTTTTTTCCTGGGGGAGAAAGAAGGGCCCGATAGCTGTGGAACTGTATATAAGGAATTTCCAGGAAGATGCGCCTCAGATCCTGTGTTGCACCTTGAATACTGTGTTCAGTTTTGGGATCATCACTAAAAGATACTGAGCCGCTGGAGCATGTCCAGAGAAGGGCAGCAATGCCCAGTGAAGGGTCTGAAGAACAGTTGTTTTAAGGAGTGGCTGAGGGAACTGGGGCTTTTTAATCTGGAGAAGAGAAGGCTCAGTAGCTACCTTATCACTCTCTACAACTACCTGAAAGAAGGATGGAGAAAGGAGGTGGCTGATGTCTTTAGTTTTTGTTTGACATGTGAATTGGGTAATGTAGTTGGGGCCTGTTTTATCTCCTCACTTATGTTTTGACTGTTAGATACTGATTAAGTCCTTAAACTTGTAACATTTTTGGAAGTTGGGCACTACTTAGCAGTTCTTTTTAATCTAAAGTCTCTAACTAGTTTCTAAGCAAAATTGTAATCTTGTCTATGGACTCCTTCCTGATGATTTAAGCCTCTTAACTGTAATCCTGATTTTTAATAAAACCACATCAAAATATATCTCTTGAAGGTTGTTTTTTAACCAGTGTTTGTGTGCTAGGCAGTTGATGCCTCCCAGGCATGATATTAATCCCAGTTTACTGTCGTTAATAAATTCACTGACTTAACGGGCATTACTTGCAACAGCAGAGTAAGAGGCTGATGGTAAGTGTAGAATATTCATTGTTAATTTTCTCTCTGTGCCTCTTGAGCTGTATATAAGCAGTGTTTGTGTACCAGTTTCATCTTACTCTGTTTAAGTGATATAGTTAAACCACTAAAGGTAGGTCTTGCTTAATGTGGTCAATTTAGAGTGCATTTCTACCTGGTGTTTCCAACCTCATATTTAATGTGGAATGTTCTTGCCACTATGCTAAACTGCTTTTAAATATTCAGAGAACACTTTTTTTTCCTCTAAGAAGTCTTTTACAACAATTAGGGGTTTGATGGGTGAGAAGTAAAATGGGCGTTTAATTTGAGGATACTTTACTCTTCAAAATAAAGAGAAGGCATTTTTAATAATAATACTCCATCAGTAAAGTGAATGCTAGTTCTGTGAGAGTGAAATCATAACAGCCATGATGCAGAGTTGTTAAGAAGATGTATTAATGGGTGGTCTGAACTGTTAGCAAGGACTAATGGAAAATACAAGCAGCAGCATTTTTGTCACAAAAGAAAATGTATTTATCTGTAAAATCATCAGAAAAATTGATTATTGGAACCTTTTATCATGGTGCTTGATGATATTGAAAAGATGTTTAATGGATGTGTTTATTTAATGAAGTCCTTTATTTAGAAATCCAGTGCAAGAGACCACTTAAACCTGAATTTTAGGCATGTTTTTAAGGTCCAGTGACTTCAGTGCAGCTTAATACTTTATAAGATTGAGAGTCCAGTTGTCGACATTTTCCAGTCAAATATTAGAATTAATTTGTTTGCATCTTACTTTAATCCTATTTAATTTTCAAATTAGTGTTCAGCAGTCATTTGTCTGCATCCACAGCACTTACTCATTTTGCATGTGGTAGAGTGGGAACAAAACAAGGCTCTTGTGTAACCTCATTAAATGTGGAGAAAACCACACGTGAGTTTAGTCACTAATTTTGTACTTAGTTTTTTGAATTCAGCTAACTTAAAAAGAACCTATTTCAAACACACAGTATTTGAAGTGAGTGTAATGATGTGAAAATAGTATTTTAAAGAATCTTTTGTCTGTTTTCCTCAGAGAAGCCAGCAGACTGACTATTCTTTGTTGTTACTCATAACAAGTAAAAGCCTAAATTGGCAGGCTGCGTTATCTTTTCACCTTAGAAGTGGTCCATTATGAGCAGTGCTGTGCAAAAAACTTGTGACCTTTAACTGTTTCTCAGAGTTGAAGGCAATCTGGAAGCAGATTTTAGTCTGTAGTAAGTAACAAGAACAGTTTTGTCTCTTGAAGTCAGTGGTGTTTGCAAGGGCACAGTGTATATGTCAGTGTTATACCTTTGCATAATACTGTTTTTGTTACTGCAATATTGATAAAAACAGTGAGGAAATCCAACTTGATTCCCAGAGTTTTTCCAATTTGAAGTGAATCTCTCTGCAGATCTCCTTGTCATGCAAAGTTCAAGCTACCTCTCAGTAAACTGATTGCTGAAAGGAAAGTAGATCAGGAAGAACATTTGTGTTTGCACTCCCCACATCATGTCTCTTAACTTTTTGGTCAAGATCTAGAAGCTTGATCAAGCCAGCCTCATGCATGGCTATCAGACCAAGCACATGAGGCTGTGTCTGTGGATGCTCTTGCTCTGACCTTCTCAAGCCCTTAGATCCTATCCTGTCTGAGCAGAATGCTTGGCTTAGGTTCTTGGAGGTTTGCTTGTTTGTTTGTTTGTTTCTAGTGTAAGGGCCCAGTGCCCTAGCGCAGACTCCTAGTGCCCATGAATAGGCAGGGCAGGTCTCAAGCTACTGTAACTGAAGTCAGCAGACAGTCTTACTGTACAACCAGTGGTTACATACAACAGTGGGGCTGCATTGCCCGAGATGTCCAAGGCTTCTGTGGCTTGGGGTAGAAATAGGTCCATATTCAGGCCCTAGGTATGTTAGTTTTGTCCTCATAACCAGGGAGATGTTGAGCAATCCACCTGTGAGTCAGTTTACAGCATTTTCAGAGAGAAGGATCACAATAATAACAAATGTGTGTCAAAATGAATCTCAAAATTATCTGAACAAAAATAAAAGGGTAGAAAGAGCTTTCAGATGGATATTTCATGCTTCACACATTTTGAGAGGGATATTTTGACACCCGACCAAACACAGAGAAGTTAGGTTTAGATGCAGAGTAAGTGCTTTAATAAGCACAGGTCATTTGCTTTGTAAGGAAACTTAAATGCTTGAGATCCATTAAAAACAAAAATGGCAACAACAGATACTGGTCTCAAGTATCACTACTAACAATATATGTTATCAAGGTTTAGCTTGTGCACACTGAGCATAAATTTGAAAGGAGGGGTGTGCCTATTCTAATATGGTAGAAATACTCTCTTTCTGCTTTTCAGGTTTTTCACTATCAAGTGTATTTTTTTGCTTTGCTCAGCACTCCAAGTTTCAACACATTTTTATTTGCTCTTGTATGAAGACCTGCTTAACAGTTTGTTCTTGGGAATTGGACCTCTCCAGAGTGTTTTCCTTTGGGATACGGCTTGTTGGTTTAAGTAAATGTGGATTTCTGTGTGTCAGGAAGATTGTACAGTGATTTCTCAGTAGAAACTGATTTAAAGGGAAAGAATTATTACAATTGCAGATTCATAACTTTCATTACTTCCAGAGACAGTATGATTTACTGAGCAGGGCACTGAGCTGACAGAAGGCCTGGTTTCTCTTTGCTTTTCTGATGATGTGCTCTGTATCCTTGAGCAAGTCACTTCCTCACACTTGGTTTGCCATGTCTAGTTAGAGTATAAACTCATCAGGCCATGGGCTGTCTCTTGCCATGTGTTTGAACAGTGATGAAGCCATGTTCTCAGTCGGGTTTCTGAGCACAAGAAGAATCCTCGGAATGGGGCTTACATTTTTTTTTAACAGGTTTTGAAGCTGCTGCGTTGTAACATGATGGTACTGAGTAAAAGTGTGTGTGTGGGGGAGCAGGTAGCAAGCTTGATGGAAACATGGCATTTTAGTATGTTTCATATATCCCAAATCTCTATGGATACTTAAGGATTGGCTTCACTGAAAGAAGCCAGATTAATGGCATTTTGATAACAGTAGTTGTCTTTTAATATCTGAATTGTTAAGTGAGAGATAAGTAGATGCTTGCTCTGTAGGTCAGCCCTGCTGTTAAGGTATCTGAAAACCTTTGTTCCATCTGTACTTGAAAAAGTTCTCAATATATCTGAAGCTTTTAGATTCTAGCAGTACGGACTACTGTGTTTATGATTACAGTTGTTGAAGTGTCCTAGGACATAATTGTTTTGTCCTTTTTAGTCAAATACTGGTAATTAGAGTTCAGAGATTGAATAATCATTTGGAAAAGCAGTTTTCTTAGATCCACTGAAGAAATGTAATCTTTTGAGCCTTGCTCAAAATAAGAAAATCTTGCAGTATTTAATATCAAATACAGTCACAAGGACAGTAGCCTCCTTAATGTTAAAACTAATGGCACTTGTGTTTCTGCATGTTTGCGTGTCTGTTAGTTAGATTTGGAGGGTTATATATGAGCATGAGACAGCTTTAAGACAGGTAGATGAAATATAATTGATCATTTGAAATAATGTAGGTCGAGCAGAAAATGTGCATTTTGGTGCTTTCTTCCCTCCTTTGTCTTCCTTGGTCTAATAGAGTATTGCTTGAAAGATAAAAGAAAATAAAAACTGAACCAAACCCAATCCCTTTTAAAAATATAAAAATCATTTAGCTTTCAGAGAAATTAAACTTTTTCTCTAGCACTCCTGATAGTGTGAGTTTATATTGTTGATATAACTTATATTTTCATTGTTCCCTCTATCCCTGTGTTCACTAATCTGGAACCCACTTTTACAGTAATAACTTGCATTTGGAATGAGAGTTTAGTTGCTGTCCCAAGTTGTGGCTTTGCTAGCAGTTACCTAGCGTGTCTGGTTTGGAACTTCATTGTGTTTTCATTTCCTAAGGCATAACTATTGATATCATCAATGGTGTGAAATTATGTCAGAATGTGCTGTAAATGGAGCAGCATCTAAGGATCATGGTTTAGTTTTATTCTTACTTATGTCATTGTTAGTCTTTGTTAATTCTAGGATCTTTATATTCCTTAAGGTAAGTTTGTAAGTATACTCTTAATTTTGCATACAGTAGTATTCTTAATTGAAAGAGTATGAAGGAGATAGCAAATACTCACGTAGTCATTCCTGCTAGTACAAAGTGAAGGTGAGATGCTACTAAATGAGAGTATTAGTTTACTAATACTATTTATATAAACTGCCAGGTGGCTATAGAAGGAGGAAGAATCAGTTTTTCAGATCTTCGCCAGTTTTGCAGGTAACAAAGAATATATGTGTGCAAAAAGCTTATATTTAAAGTGGTCTCTCCCACAGACTCACAATGCTAAAGGTCTGACAACCTGAATATTACTTAACATTTCAGTGTCAAAATGAACGTGATCTGATATCCTCAGTTTCAGCTTTTGATGGTTTCTGTTTCTCTCCAAAGCGACAGCCTGGTACATAGGACATGAATATGGGGCATGAATGTATTTAGTATATCTTCTTTGTGGAAAGTAAGAGGTATATATTCTTTCTACACCTATGTTCACCTACACTTGCTTTCATCTGTGGTATACAGCTATCCTTTGATTCAAATACTGTGGATGTATAGTGCCCGAAACAACGGCCTGTAGGTGCTGCTGCAAAATAAACACTCAACAGCAAGAAGGAGGAAGAGATGGAAAATGTAGTTGCACATAATTTCCCATCTGTTGCTTTGTGGTATGTGAAGCAGCAAACTGCTGATGAGATTTATTGGATGTCAAAATGAAGCAGAGTTGTTTAAGCATTCCACAGTCTACTACAAAATAACTGCAGGAGGGTTGCTGTAAGTGCTGCAAATTTGTAAATAAAAAAATGTGCACTTTCTTTTCTTCTTTGGCAGCCTTGGAAACGAAGTGACTGATTCTTTCAGTTAGCATACTCTTGCCTATTTCCTTGAGTTCAAAGACAGGATTGAATTTGCTGCCATGTGGCTCTGAACGTTGGATTGCTGTTTCCATTTCTTAACCTTGTGTGTTATGTTGATGAAAGCTATTCCTGTTGAAGAGAGATTTCTCCTGCACTTTGGAATAGAGTGTTTTATTCCTCATGAGGTTTACTGAGCACCTACAATGAGGCTGCTGAGGAATCTAGATTCCCAGTTGATGAGGAATCCTGCAGTGGGATGCATGTGCTAGGAGGGAAGACGGTTTATGGTTGTGCAAAGAAACATTAGCATAGATATAGCAGAAAATAGTCATAATCTCAATAGCTGTCGCTTTGTTTGACACTATGAATCCTAGGGCTTCAAGGATGATGCCTGTCTTGGAGGTAGGCTTAGATGTGGTTCCAGGTTGTCATTGAAGTGAGCAATAAATCCAAACAGGGACTTGGGGAGAGGAAGAGGTCAGGTGCCTTGTTGCATTCTTCTTGGGCAGTTGCTTTCCTAAATGCATATATTCAAGTAAGAAGATGGCAAGTTATATCGTATTTTCAAAACTTTTCATTAAGTTGACAAGAAGTGATTGAAAGGTGTGCCTTGATTTGTGTAAATGGCCATTTCATAATTAAGAACTGAACACTGCTCTGTATCAGCAGAGACTCCTAGGAAACTTGTGTACAAGAGGTGTGTAAGTCCAAAGCTGGATGCTCTCAGGACTAGGGGGCCAGCAGTGTGAAGTTATTGTGAATCTTACTTTGCTATTAGAGTTCAGAATGTATATATCTCAAGAATAGAATATAAAGTGGAGGCTTTGACCATGAAAAATGGAGATTCCAGTAAAGAATGTGTAAAAAGAATTCTATTTTCTATTTGGTTTATTATTATTACTGAAGATAGGTTTCAAGTTTAGATACATAGCCCAGGAATGCACAGGACATTGAGCATTATTATTACTATTGTTGGTTTCAGGTCAAAAATTAATCCCTAGTCTGATTTATGATTTTGCCCACAATGTGTAACTTTTGACCATGATAATGTGTGTGTGAATTCTCAAATTTGCATGGGCTACAGTCTCCTAAACCGAAGTCTTAAGATGCTTAGAAATGCTGCTTATAGAATGTTTCAGGTTGGAGAGGACCTCAAAGTCATCTAGTTCCAACTCCCCAGCCGTTGGCAGGGACATCTCACGCTAGGCTATGTCACCCAGGGCTCTATCCAGCCTGGCCTTGAACACTGCCAGGGATGGAGCATTTACCACTTCTTTGGGCAACCCATTCCAATGCCTCACCACCCTCACAGTAAAGAACTTTTTCCTTGTATCCAACCTAAACTTCCCCTGTCTCATTTTAAACCCATTACCTCTTGTCCTGTCACTACAGTCCCTGATGAAGAGTCCCTCTCCAGAATCCTTGTAGGCCTTCTTCAGATACTGGAAGGCTGCTCTGAGGCCTCTACACAGCCTTCTCTTCTTCAGGCCGAACAGCCCCAACTTTCTCAGCATGTGTCTTTATTCCATTACAATTCAAATCTATGTTACTTGACAATAAAAAGACATTTCTTAAGCATTGCACAAAAGTTTGGGGTTTAGTATTGAGTCTTGAAATATTTGGCCCATGAGTATGTAATTGAACCAAACTATTCAAAACCTTAGGGCAACATAAATGTATATTTTTTATTGATCCCGACTCTATTATTGTTACCTAATGAGGAACTAATGAATTTCTAATGATGCCACAAGGCTGTTGGATAGAACTAATGTTTTATTTCCCTTGTGACAAAATATACTCTTTTCAATTAAAATCTAGGAAGTAAAATTGATACTGATGTAAAATTTTGCAAGAATTAGTGTCAAGACTAAAACTTTTTATTATGTATAGAAATTACTTGGAAAATGAGATTGAAAGCAAGTTATTGGAGTATCTGGGCAGTCCATGAACTCAATGGAGACCCCTTAAACAGTGAAATCTGTAGTGGCAACAGAAAGAATGGGATCTTCATAATACTTTTACCTAACAGGTTCTTTTTTTGAGTTACTACTATGTTCAGAGCCCAAGTGGCAAACTCTAGATCTGCTTAGCAGGGAAATTGCATAAACTGTGAGATGAGTGAGTCTGTTGAACTCATAAAGGCAGATAAGGCTGGCTGTATTTGTAGGTTAGCAGTGCCCAATTCCTGTAGCATGTTTTTTCAATTCATACGCAGGCTTGGATTAACCTTGAGGTTAATATGGAGGTGAATATGAGAGTGACTTCTGCTTTACAGCCCGCTTTCAGTTCCTTTCTGCTTCACAGTCCCTGTTAAATTCCTTCTGCAGAACTGTTTCCAACTTGGGCAACAGTCCTGTACTAGCTAGGAACACAGCTGGCTTATGTTATCCCTTCTGGTAACACAGACTTGTATGAATAGCTGACTTCTGTGCTATCTATAGATAGGGTCTATAATGCCTCACTTACACAGACCTTGCTTGGTGATCAGGTGGAGACCAGATATGAGCTTATATCCTGCTGCATGTGACTTCTTGATCTACATGATCAAAGCTGGGTACTGTGGGGTGGGGCAGGAAACCATAGATGAGGCTGCCAGGCCCTTGCTGTCATGCCACATGGAATAGTAATGAGGGGACCTCAGTCCAACCTGTTTCCAGCTGTGGCTACTCAGAAGAGTGAAAAATTAAACACTGTAAGATAATGAAGTATTTATTAAACCAGACAAGAGTTAAATCCATGATCCAGTAATTATTTAATAGAAAGCACTGAACTTTATTAAGCATAGTAGCAATGACTATTCCTTCCACCCTTTATAGTGGTCTCATTCCTCTCAATGAATTTGTCATTTGGCCATGAGATGGTTTTCTCATTCCCTTCTGATGTGAGGGCATTCATTTATTGTGCAAAGTAGAATAGCTTTACAGAAGTGGTAGAGAAAACCTACATTAGGAGTTACCTGTGAATGGCAGCATGAGGCATTATTATTAGCAAGAGTACTGCTGTGTGTGGTCCTGTACTTTCAAGATGTTTATTCATCCACCTAATTGCTGAGGTGTTCAATGGAAGCCTGGTCTTAGTTGTATGGGGTGAGAATAAATACCCAATAAATTTTGCTTTAAAGCCACTTAACCTCTATGACTCCTTGAGCTAATTGGGTGGGTATTGTCCCAGCTGTGGTCTAAAAAGCACTGAAAGAGTGCTCTCTGTTTCATCGTCTATCTTTTCTATCAGTAATATGGGTTCCCTTCTGCTTTTGTGCTGGAATATTAATTTTTAACCCCAATGGTAAAATGAATAAGCTGTAAGTAATATGAATAAGCTGTGAAACTGGGTATTCAGGTCCCCAGGGAAACACTGAAAATCGTATACCAAGATTTTATTCATGGAAATCATGCATTTTGTTGCAAGATTGATGTTGTAGCTATTGTTCTTTCAAGAAATGATGAAATATAATAAGCTTTCTCTGTTGCTGTTTTTTAATGATTTTCTGGTATGATTTGTTTATTATGATTTGAGAGGGCATCTTCTCAATTAAAATCAAGATATTCAAATGTCAGAGGGGATTTGTATCTCCAAAACTTGAGGTCTGGAACTCCAAATGAAATGGCATGCCTGTTTTGCAAGGACAATTGCTCTTTTTGGCCTGTAGCTTGAAAGAAAACCTGTTATATAATGACTGCAAGATATCTATCTTCAGTAAAAAGAAAAAGATCTTAGAATACTAAATTACTGCTCTAGTCTTCAGCCTGAATTTTAGAGCTTAGTGAAAAGGTTTCTTAAGCTGAGAGGTGAGCTAAGCTTAAAAACGTTTTTGTTTGTATTTGTTTGATGCAGTAATTGCTCCGCAGTATTGTTTTAGTGAGTACCTAGGAAAATTGCAGGACTTGCAGGAATCTATGATAGCCATATGCTGCCACACTCATTTTCTATTTTTTCCTCTTTTTATTTGTACACTTAATGTGTTCAACACAGCTCATGCTTATTTTCCTGCTGACTGCACTGGATTTTGGAGTGGCGTGCTCCTTTCATGCATAATGGTAGCTGCCCATTGTGAATCACTTGCGAGAAAATGTGATGACTCATAGATAGGATGAAGTGCTTTATTGCATACTAATTTAAATTACTGCAATGTAATGATAATTACTCCTTTATGAAGAGGGCCCCAAGTGCAATCTAAATGAATTCCTACCCTCAATAAACTAAGGGTAGTGCTAATGGGGGGAAAAAAGCAACCACAGCAAATTTGAGATGCCTGGCCATGGCTGGGATTTTTTTTCTTTCTGAGGTTCTTAAATCCAAAATAATAGTAGTTACTAGAAAAAAAAAAAATGCCCAAAGGCCAAAATGGAAATTTCTGAGTTCTGCTCAGGATAATACAAAAAGAGTTGAAAATAAAGATTTGTATATACAGCAGCTTCCAGTCATGCTTCTACCTTTCAATTTCTCTGATATATTTTCTTCCTGAAACAGTAACTAGATTGCATTGTTACTTACTGATGAATGCTATCTCCTTGTCAACAACCCAAATAGTTGAGCGCCTGACAAATCTAGTTATTTGGCTCTGAGACTAACAGCAGAAAATGCGTACTCAGCACATGCTTCTGACAGTCCATCACACTGGGAGAGAACTGGAGATGTACCAGTCTCCACAGGCCCTTGGGCTGATATACCACATGGTGTGACTGTGCTGACAGATGTGGTTACTATTTTTCCTGCTTAAATTATCGGCATCTGTGAGATTTTTCCATATTAAGACTGGTAATTAAAGTTTTAATGACAAATGATTATATATAGTCTAAGTACAGTAAAGCAGTTTTCAAAGTAGATGTAAATTAGGATGGCAAATTAGGTAGCTTGAGTCCCAGTAAGCAGCTTGAAATGGTGGAAAGGAGCTGCTGAATTATTAGGGGGTGAAGTAACTTACAGGTGCTGTGATTTTGACTGGCAGTATGCTATGAGGATCTGATGCTGTTTTCCATGCAGATGTTCAAGGTATCAGCTATGATCTTAGTCTCTTCTCTCTACCTGCTGAGGATGGTCACTATGAGCATACTCAGTCACAACTTCAGACTCCTTTGGGGTTTTTAAGATATTCCCCTCTTTGCATCTCTAGTAACTGCTGCCATACAGTGCTTTCTGGCAGTGCTTCTCTCACTGTAAAGTCTGGCATTCAGTACAGTTTTCCCCACTAGGTCTGAAAACCTTCTGACATTTCTTTTGCTCTTCAGTTATCCTTCCTGCTTCACAGTTTAATTTCTAGGCTGTTGTTCTCTTTAACATTTGGTGTAAAGATGGCAGGTGTAGCTGTATAGTCATAGCTTAAAGATTCTGTGCGTTGTTGCAATATATTCTTGTGTAACAGCTAAAATGTGTGTATATCCATGTGTATGTAATGAGTTACCATTCTGTTGCTTGCATGCCTCGGGAGTCTGCAGTACCCATACTTTGTGGGGTTTTTTTTTGGTGAGAAAACATGATTCTGTTTTCATTAGCAACTTTTACCTTTGTTGTGATTAAGTTGACATTTATACAGTATTAGCCAGACTGAGTGTAGCCATGAGTGGTCAGCATGCATGGGCAAAAGCCCATTTTTCCTAATGAGAAAACACTTTTTCAGAAGTAGAATAACATAATAAATGAGATATATCAGCATTTACTAAAGGCAATGACTACACTTAACCTTTTATAGAAGATGGGTATTTGGGGTATTCTTGTGTAATGGTAATGGTTGGACTTGATCTTAATGGTCTTTTCCAACCCAGTTGATTCCATGGTTCTATATAGCTTTGAAAGGGGCAAAACTGAAAAAAAATGTGGAAGTACAGGAATGGTTCACAGAGGTAGATTCCTCAAGTTTTACTCACTGTATAAGCTCACTTTCACTTTTACAGTGGGTTCTCCCCTGCTCTGTGTGTCCTTCTCCCATGACCTGGGTTTAGCCTTGAAACCCCTGTCACAGACATTTCTCAGTGTTGCTTATAGCACTGAGTTGCAGTCATGGGCCACTTATTTAAGTTGATTTCCAACCCTGCTGTGCTACACATGCTGCCTTTTCATTGTTAGTTTGGCATTGATTTTATTTTAGTGGTGGGCTGTGTTTTGGTCTAGGAAATAGTATCAAGTGTCAGGCTTTGCCTTTTCCCTATGTCTGATCAGTCACACCTGGAATTAACAAAGGATTTGAAATTTCCAATGTTCTCAAGAGAGTGAGAGCTTGTAGCTGCCTTCTGCTTAGATCTCTATTTATATAATCTTTGCTTCTTTCAAATAGTAAGAAAGCACTAAAATAAATGCCCATTCATGTTGTTGCAGATGAGAGTCCCCAGTCCTGGAGCTCACTCAGGTGGTATCTGTGACACAGCAATAACAGCAAGCTTTACATTTGTTTTGTGTGTGGTAGTGTGGCTTGCATATGAGTGAAATTATATTTGATTTTCAAAAGGCACTTGGAAGGGCAGTCTGAGTTTACATTTGAGATCCCAGGCACTTTGTGAGGCTTAAGGATGCATAAGGAAGGCAGTCAGGTGCAGCACTGCCCAATTCACATAAGAAAACATGATAAAATGGCAAGTGGCATTAGCAGAGGAAATTTAGGAATACGTAATGAGTGATGCAGACTTTAGTGTTCAGGTTAGTCAGATCTTAGCACTTAAACTGCTAGCTCTCTGACATCTTTTCCTGTAGCTTCCTATCCAAATCCTAAAAACGCATGCTATGTATCTTCTTTGGCATATAGACATACCCTCGCAGATTCCTCTGTGCTATGTCAAAGATGAGTGACAATATAATACAGTGATCAGAAGTCCATCATTTGTGTCCAAAACTGCAACATGAACATTGATACCAGATGGAGATGAGTAAAGAGGGAGGTGGAGACTGTGGCCTTGAGAAGGTGTTTAAGAGAGAGCAGGGGATGCCTGGGCATCTCCAGGCTGGTAAGCCAGAGCTGTTAAGCCATGTCCAGGTCCATGTTCTAGGCCCAACATTAACAACCTCCTCACTGTCCCCAGACAGCAACTGCTATTTGCAAGGAGCAAGAAATTCCACTTCCTCTTTCTGAACAGTTTTCATCTGCCATTCTTCAGTTTCCCCTTCCCTGTGCAAATAGCAGCAGACTTGCCTCCAGGCACAGGAGGCATTTGGATGTTTGGCAGACAGCTGCTTGCATGGTTGTCCTGCCTTCTCATGCATCCCATGAGCCAGACTTCAGTGAATGATGGACTGGTGAGATCACACTGGAGTAAACCACTTTCTCATGGAAGATTTCAAAGCTGGGTGACATCTTTCACAGGCCTGGGTTGGAATGGAGTAAGAGTCTCCTGAGCAGCTGCAGGTGGAAATTGGGGAGCAGGTGTGTCTGACAAGTACAAATCATTCTGAAGTCATTGGCAGCACACACATAGCTTTGAGAGTCAGCAAGCACTGGATGATGCAGCTGAGGTCTTAGCTAGGTGAACTCAGGTGAAAACATTGGAAACTGGAGGGAGACAGCAGGGCAACAGAGCAGATGTGGAAATAGTGTTTAAACACTTGTGTTGGAGCTCTGTGGAGTGCTGCACATCAGTATTACCTTTGGGTTAATATTTTAAACTTGATATTATAAAACTTTAGTTAGAGAACAATTATTCCAAGTGCTTTTTTGAACACTTCCTCCTGTATTATAAACTCTGGAGGTCTGGAAGGCTTGAAAAATGCTGTGAAATATGGCTGACCTTGTCATAGCAGCCTCATGAAGTTCCAGTGGAAGAATGCTATTTCAGAAATTCTTGATCACTTCAATTAATCACACAGCTTGCATTGAGACTAACAGAAGCCAACAATAAAGTTTGCTATTTAACTTTGAAAGTCTCTATATTTCTATATAACAATTCTAGTTGTTGCTAAATGTTACATCTAGGGATGCAATGATCAGCCCTGTGTGACTTGCACGAAGGAAACTGCCTCCTGCATTTCTCACTGGATTTCTGTGTTAGTAATGCCACAACATGCAAAACCTAAATGTGTTGTATTTAGTGAATTTCCTTCTTGGAGAAACATCCTCTTGTGCCTGATCACTCATTTCAGCCTGAGAGAGGCTGCTTTTATTTAACAGAAGCTGTTTTGAATCTTACTGACCTGGAGAATTCTGGCATTGTGTCCAAAACCAGGACACACTGGAACACAAGGGCTGCAATTGTGTGAAAAGTCGGCAGGTGCCTTGGAGCCCCCAGGGCTGTCCAGCACTGAGTGGCTCTGTACGAGGCCCAGTGCTGAGTGGAATCTGTGCAAGGTTTGGCTGGAGCCATCAAAAGCCTTTATAATCCAGAGAAGCAATTTGAAAGTAATTATAGGGTTTCCTTAGTATGTTAAAGCCCTGACAGTTTAAGCTGACTCTAGTTTTCTCTGTTTCATTTGTTGTTGAAACTTGCAACCTTTATCAAATATGCAAAAGCTAAAACTAAAATTGGGAGAACAAGAAATAGCTTATTGGATGAGCTGAACTATTGTGTATCATAAACTTCCAAGCCCCACTGAGCTTGCCTAGCCTTCTCAGTGTGACAATCTGCTCTAGTGCAATAAGTGCCAGGCTAAATTCCTGTGTATTTAGAATTATGGACTTTAACCTATATTTGTGAGGTATTACCAACTAAGTTTGCTTAAAGTGTTTTCCATAGTGCTTCCACAAGTGAGAGCCATTGACATGCAAGGTAAAATGGAACCACAGACTCAGACTGTAAGAAATGAATGTCATCAGGTACAACAGTTGAATAAAGCGTGGCTAATTCAAAGTTAGAGGAAGCTGTCAGGGCCTTGTCTGATCAGTTTTCAATCCAATGGGTATCCCAGTGATGGAGATTCCAGAATCCCTCTGGAAAACCTGTTCCAGTGCTACGTCACTCTATTGGAAAGCTTTTTTTCCCCTCTTGTGTCCAGTTGAAATTTCCCAAGTTGCAACCTGTGACTGTTTTACCAAGACTAGTTCGTGATTTGACTAGCGTAAAAACACTTCCATCCATAAGTTAGATTGGCTTTCATGCTTTTATATGTGTATATATATATTAAAAAATAGAAACTGTACATAGTGTATACATATTCTAACATAAGGTTTCTGCGATGCTAGTTACAATAACCAGACATTATGCAACTGTTCATACACTTGTATGTAACTTAGTTTTTCCTGTAATGAGGAATTGAGGCACAGAGGTGATAGTTGCTTTTCCAGGGCACATAAGATGTCTACAGAATACTGAAAGAAAAACCAGGTATCTGTGGCTTACACTTTAAGAGCATTCATTCTCCATATTGGGCACTGAGAAAATGAAGTCATCAGGTTGCCTTATCTGACCCCAGATTCTTAAAGGGTTGAAAGAACAGCATTAGTTACTGTGGGGGGGGGGGTTAATTATTCACCTAAAATGAACTATTTAATTGAAGAATTCTAGTAAAGAACAGTTCTATTCTTAAAATCTTTCTTGCTGTTACTTTTTTCAGTTTTGGAGATCAAAGCACTTTGTTGCTGGTGGGATAAGGGCTACTAAAGATTGCGTTCTTGCCAATATGAAGAAAATATTTCTTGTCACACAGTTTATAGTTAAAATGCAGCTTTAACTCTGTAATAACTGATAATGAATGCTCCTTTTATGAGCTGTTAGCACTGGTAATACAGACAGTATGTCTGGAATGAAAATATCTTATTATTTCTAAATAAAAATCTGGATCCACATCAGGACTTGAATAAAGATGTCACAATTTTTCCTTGTCACCTTTTATCCTTGCTGAGATCTGTAAAACTGCTAAGGATTTTTTGCACACAATGTCAAACTATTTTATCCAGTGCTTCCAATATTTTATCAATTGTGACCATGGTTCCTGTGGTGTGCCCCGGTAGTACGTGGTTCTAATTCTGAAGTCTCATTTGATGCAATGATCTAGCACTTCTGGTGCTTGTGGGTCCACTTTTTATCCCCTGATGCTGCTTATAGTTGCTGCATGTACTAGACAAATATTTTGTGGTTTTACTGATAGAGCTGTATTTAATTCTTATGAAAGGTATGTGACCAAGAGCTGATACTGCTGTGTACTTCTAGAAGCATTGAGTATTATTTTGGTCTTTACAGTGGTTGTCTTTTTGTATGTCAGGATTGCTTTGAGTCCAGTGTCTAAGTTGCTAAAATAGTTGAAGAACAGAGTTGTAAGATCTGTGACCCCTTTTTGTCTGGGAGAGTTACCATGGATGAAAGGTAATAAAAATGCAGTTTGTTACTGACTCAACACAGTCCTTATGAATTTGTCTTTTTTCATTCCTCACAGCACCAGCCTTTTACTAGTACCCACTTGTCTTTTAGCAGTTTGCTTCTCTGCATGTCCTGCTACAGACATTCCAGTTATTCCATGAATCTAGGAATTGCGGCCACTGTATGTGGTTCTGCAGTTGTAAATCTGTAGGAATTCCACGTCTTGATTTTAGCTGTATTGTTTTTGATTAGCCTGGGCTCTGGTGTTCATCTGCATAACAATTGTAGGAATGTCAAAGATTACCCCACTTGGCAGTAGAAATGATAGAATTTGTTTAATTAACAAAGTATTGACCTTGCGAAAACTGGTACCTTGAAATGCTGATTACTTGTTAAATTGGAAAGGAGGAGGTAACTGTTCAGATTATGCTATGTACAGATCTCGAGTGAGAGCTATACAACTTACAGAACTGCAATAAAACTCATTAAGATAGACTTGCACTGTTTAGAAATACGCCTGTTCAAATTCTGTGTTCTAAGTAACCAACCTAAGAAATGCAGATAGTCTGTAAAATGCAGTTTTCATTGAGTTTTTTCACTTTGTTTCTAATAGCCATCCCTATTCTGTTCCAGACCTTTTGACTCAATGTGCCACTCAATTATTTTCACAGTAGAGATCGATTGATAATCCAACCAGTTTATTTTTTTGACTTTATTACAATAAGAGAAAATAATTTAAATGATAGAGATGAACAGTGCCACCTCAGGCACTTGTATGGTTAATATTGAAGCAAGAAAGTAGGCTACATAAAGGTAGATTCTTGCAGTGTAAAGGATGGGTGTGTGCCTTGTATTCATGTCTTATTTCCAAAGTCAAACAGTTTGGATGTGCTTAAGCAAATCAAATCACTGAAGTCTTTATTGCTATTATTTATTCTGATCTAGGTAGTCACAGTTTGTCTCTACAAAATGCAATAGCTATAAAATACTCAATGAAGTATTTGCTTCTTGGCAGTAGATGGCTACAAATGTGATGGATTAAGCACAGTGTAGCTGGCATCCAGTGAAACACAAGGAAGAGCTTCCTAGAATACGAAGCTGTTCTTATAAGCGCTTGAAATCAGCTGTATGATGGATATCCCATGTGGCCCATGCCAAAGGGAAGGCTGAGCTGGCCAAGTGCAGCACATCCCCCTGAAGGGTGGAATAGATGGATGTCCAGTGACTGAAATGATTTCACTTGTGCTCTTCAACTGAGCCACTCAGGCTGGTGCTGTACCTCCCAAGCTGGGGTCTTCCCTCTTCGGGTTAACCACAAGTGGCTCTGCATGGCTGTATGTGCCTGCTAGACTGATGACAGCAACATATGTCATGAATTTAATATACCAGGACAATCTTTGCTCTTTAATTCACCCTGTAATGCAGCAGAGCATTGTTATTTATGTTAGACTAGTGTAGAACTCAAATATGCAGGTCTAGAAGATTGCGTCTGGAATACAAAATCCTCTTGGAACACACACATCCTGAAGCTTAACTCAGTTGTGTTGTGCCTGCTGATCTCTCCTAATGATTTCCTTTCCAAACACCTTGTTCAATTTAATCCTTTTTTTCCCCTCCTACATATCCCTTCTTCCCTCCTATTTTCCTTATACAGTGTCATGTATTCTTGAACCATCTTAAGACTAGAACTTAGGGTTTGTTTGAGTCTATGGAGCCTTTAAAGATGTTGCTGGTGTTGCTAACCACACATTTCCCCAAAATGTTAGTACAGAAACTGCTGATCTTGGAGTTAGGCCCTTTGAGCTGAAGAGTAAATTTCCCCTCTATACTGGGAGAATACTGTTCTGTCTGTAATACAGTGAAGGCTATGAAAGAAATCATGTCATCACAGGGTGGCTTTATGGGTAAGTAAAAACCCCAGGAGCCTGTGCGCTCCTTAGGGGAAAAGAAAATAAAATTGTCCTGTAAAAGTCTGGAGAAAAAAGAAGTGAGATCTGTATGTGGAGAAGAAAGTAGTAATAATGTGTTCACAGAATTGCCTCTAAATGGATTTCTAGTGAGCTCTCTGATCTTTATGAACAGTGACGTGAAGGGAAAAGCTTCTGACTTTGCAGTGTGTGGAACGAATCTGTCATTTTTTAAACGATTGTCTCATAAAATTGCAAGGTGGCACGGAACAAAATAGGCTTATGGTAGGCTGTTGCCTCTAGAAAATACAGCTCTGAATGCTGGCACGGGTAGAGCTGGCAGGAACTGTGCCACGATTTGTCTTTTCTCGAGCGGAGCCGGGGTGATCAATAAACCCGCCTTCCCAAGGGCCGCTCGCTGCCATAGCGCCGCGGAGGCTCTGGCGGAGCAGCTGCGCCCTCTGCAGGGCACAATCGGAGCTGCGCCGCCCGGCTCGTGTTGCGGGACCCAGAGTAGGGCGCGGGCAGCAGAGGGGGGAAGCAGGTCTGACACAGTGCCACAGAGTCCTGCCTGCCCCCCGCGCCTCCCTCATTTTCTCTTTGCTGGTTTTGCTTTAAAATGTTTCTCCTAATCATCTGAGGTTGTGTTTTTGTGTCTTCTAAATACATGAGTTTTACTGGCCTGACCTATCATGAGTAGCAAGTGTCCATAGACCGGCTTCTAAATTCTTGGTGCTTGCTTCCTATTTTTGTAGCTTCTGCAGTGCTCTGAGGTAAGATTTTGCTCACCTGATCTGTGGGATGTGGAATATGAGGGAAGACAATAAAATAGTAGAGAAGGAAAAAAGCAAAAGGTAAAAAAGGGACAAGTGAGGGTTCTGATAAGAATGAGAAACAAGGAAATAATAGAAACAAAACATGGAAATGAAAGGAAAGAGGGAGGCTGGATGATCACTTGTTTGGACTGCAGGACCAGGCTCCAAATTATTAGGAGATTTTTTTTTATCTGTAGTACAGTTTCAGAAGATCCAAATGGACTTAAGAGCTAAGTAGCACTAACTTTCTAAAGGTTTAAGATGACTTTTTAGTGATTTTAAATAATTCTACTCTTGTTCACCTTTTGAGCTGGAAGTGTGTGGGCAGATCCCATGATGTATGAGCACACTTAGATAAATTAAGGGTTTGACCTAGGTAATTACTGATATAATATGAGAGTGTAAATTGAGTGCAGAGTTAGTCATTCTAGAGCTGCTCAGATGCTTCTGGAGATCTGAATCTGAAGATGGATTCCTCAAAGGTTCAGAAGACAGGTCTCAGGAAATATATGTTCCAAAACCATTCTAGTAGCTAACTTGCTGTAGACAGAAACTTGCAGATCTTAGTGTCTGGGGAGTCATAGTCAGTTTACCATTTGATCTATGACTGCAACAGCAAGTCAGGCAGGGATTTGTAGTAATTCTCACTAATTGTCTCATAGTTCTGGGAGCTGTAGATTTCAATCCATAAGGATAATCGCCTGTGTCACAATGAAAGATCCCCACAAAAGTAGTATTTCATTCCTTATATAGTCAATTAATATGTAACCTAAAATACTACAGTTTGGACATGGTAATGGGGTTCCAGGAAAGAATTTCAACTCTTTAGCTACATTAAGAAAATTGTTGGAAAATATTTTAATAAGAGCTTTATAAAAAAAGCTCTGTGACTTACTTTCCCTTCTAAATAAAATGCTGCTCAATCAAAGAGAGTGTTTGCCTAGCCAAGCTGTAGGACTGATCAGCATCACTGACATCTTTCAGCTGGCTTCACTCAACAGCTCCTGATTTGAGCTACCTAGCTGTGAAGCCCCTACGTGGGTGATGCAACCCCCACATGCAGCAAGTGCCTGCCCTGGTGGATGGGATGAGGCTGCAGAGTGAGATTTAGCCAGACACAACTCTTCATTACCTTTCAGTTTATTGAAAAGGCACCATTTAAAGGCCCTTTAACCTCTGGCTTGTGGCTCAAACAGGGACACCAAAGTAAGTATTTCTCTTTTTCTAAAAATGCCAGTACCTATTTCAGTACTGCATGCTTCCCAGCCTCCTCCTGCACCTTTGGGAGCTGCTACAGCGTGGGATGCTGACTGATGTTAATGTCATCCTCAGTTCCTAATCCAATTGGGACAATTATACTGTGCTGAAGAATTGTCATTTGATTGTGATTATCTGGAGGAATCAAAGGCTGCAGAATGTTAGTCTCCTGAGAAGCAACAATTTTGGATACTTGGCCATCAGACTACCCTAGGAAAAACATGTGTTACAAAAGCCACTTTAACACTACAGGTGTGTGTCTCTGATATGTTCTGGCTAATTTCATTTTGCCAAAGCCTTTCAAATAAGGCCAACTGCTCTCTGGTGTAAAAGCAGTTCCTCTCAGTGTGACGCTATCTACAACACCAATTTATTCTGAATTTTAAGCAGAAATAACTGAAGTCCTTAAGCCACAATTTCAATTGCAGAAAGAAAAACAATTTTAACAATAATAACAAGATTTGTCTCAGACTGCCTGTGTCTCTGGCTGCCCTTCTGGGAGGTGCTGCTTTATGTGGCATCTCAGATACTGAGGAAGGGATATGGCAGGGTGTAGCAGACTTATCTTCTGACAGTTCTTGGGTTCAGTGGTGTAGTTCAAGTGAAGGAAGCTTCCTGACTTCTTACTTGAGCATTACAGATTAAACACAAGTTTCTACCTGGTGGGTTGTGCACTCCTCTTATGAAGACTGTTACAGCAGTAGCATAAGCTGCTGCCTTTGTGGCAGTACCTGCAGTCTCATGTAGGAAGGAAGGATTAGAAAGCATAAAAATACATCACAAAAAACAGAACTGGAAGTTTATTTATCTCAGTTTCTGCCTTGGCATTGACTGATATTACTGGGCTATTTTCACATGGACACACAACAGGTAAATATAAGTGCAGAATGTGAACGACAGGATGTTTGGTGAGACTGATAGTATGACTTGCATTTCTTGTTTATGAGGCTTAGCTTCACACTTGTTTGATCTAGTCATTAAGATTTAATGTTTCACACTTTTTTCTTCCCGAGATCCTTTCTAATGTAACATGTAACTGTACTGGTCGGTGTAGTTACAGTATCTTTGCTATTGTTCCCTGCTCTTTGTCTCATTTGCCCCTCCTCCCCTTCTTGTTGAACTTGTATTTTTTACTACTGCTACAAAATGATATCAATCAGAGCCTCATTTCCAGTTGCAGGGAGTAAAAAGTACATAAAAAGGCTATGAAGTGGGTTCGGGTTAGTGTGATAAGGAAGCTATAGTTATTATATGACTTTTTATTTCCTGCAGAATGTCCTTGTAAATGTTTCTGATCTTTTATTAACTGTTTGTTTTGGCCTTTTGCTTGTTACTGTCCTGGGTTCAGCAGTAGCAGTCATTTTTCTCCTTCTTAGTGGCTGGTGCAGCACTGTGTTTCTAACTTTCAGCC
>WYDI02038849.1:0-45272 GCA_009867235.2 Psittacus erithacus | reverse complement strand
TATCTCAACCTGTGGGAGTTGTATTCTTTCGATTCTCTTCCTCATCCCTCCGGGAGCCAAGGGAGGAGGTGGGGGGGCACTGAGTGGGCTGTGTGGCAGGCCTAAACCATGACAGTTATAAACTTTGGTGTAAAGAATCACTGGAGCCGACCCCCTGCTCCTCAAGCTGCTGCTAGGGATGTTTCATGCTTTTATTATGCTTTGTAGCTAGGTATACTTGCAAAATGCACCTAAAAACATACTCCAATAGGATTAATGCTATATGGCTGACTGTTGCATGTTTCTTTCTGCAGCTCCCAGCATATGACCTTAGCCCTTCTCCTCAGAGGAGTGTGTTTGTAATTATAAGGGGAGTAAGGATTTTCTATTAGCAGGTTTGGGGATTTTTTGTTTATTTCTGTTTTGTTTTTTTTTTATGAAGTGGAAATGATGAGCAAATCTCAGCTCAAAGTACATTTAAATCCCTGCTATCTGCAAACCTTTCAAATTGTTCAGTACTTTTAAAATGGAGTGTCAGCCTGCTGTCAGGACATGATATAGAATGGGAAATTGCTGTCTCTAAGCCTCTGCTCTCAGTTGTATTAGGCAAGTTTTCTGACTCTAGATGTTACTTCTGAAATAAAGTTAATCATAGGCCTATTCTGCATCTTCTTTTTCAACCAGAGTTAAAAGTACATTAGAGGAGAGGATTGTTTGTAATCCTGATCATGGAAGAAAAATATAGCATCCATCAGCACCTTCTTTTTTGGGTCTACCTCAGGCCCTTAGTGGTCATCTTGTACCAAAAGTAAATTTTGGTTGAGCGTTTCCACAAACAGAGATGCCTCTGTAATCTTTTCTATTCATTTTGGTCCTACCTGCACTTGCTTGGGAGTGCGTCATCATGGGTCCAGTCCTATGGCTGCTAGAGTAATTGAAAAACCACCCTCAAACTATTAAGGCCTTTGGTCACCTCTCACTGTCTTCTTTGTGAGGAGGAGTTTTTTTCTCTCAACCATCAGGTATACTCACCTATTTACCTCCTATTTCATGATTTATATCACTTATTTGACTAATTTTATGATTCATAAACCTTTCTCCTCTAAATCTTTTCTGTGCTGACTCCAGCTAATGCTGCTTCAGTGCATTCTCCTAGCTGGTATTACACCTTCAGGGTTAGTTTATTTTTCCTCTAAGGCTGAAACCTGAAGCTCAGCAGGAGCTTCTAAGAAAGTTCTTAAGAAATGCTAGTTTGATTACTTAACTGAGCCCAGACTAAAGCCCGCTGAAGGTATGAAAATTCTGCCTGTTAACTTGAATGTCCCTTAGAGAAGCATTTTGTGTTTGAACATGGTGACTTGAGGGAAATCCTGTTGTAGGTATAATTTTAATATTGGTTTGTATGTTGTACAACTTTTTTACTTTCAATCAGAAACATCATCTTTTAAAATCTGTGATAATAACTTGGTGTATGCTGTATAGATAATTCAGAGTGCTTGGAAATACGTACTTTTCCGAAATTGTATGAGTTTGGTACAGCTACTTGCTGTTTATCCATGTCTGAAATTTAATGATGTGGTTGATTGGTGAAAATTCCCTAAACCATATGCACTGTCTCTGTGGAAACTGGCACTCTGAAAGGTATCATGTGTACAGTAATTTGCTAGGGAATACTGGGAATAATTTCATAGACAACTGGGCTGAAGAATTTCTGTATTCTACTCGTTTTCTGCAAGCAGTGTGCTGCACTTAAGCATAGAGCTGCAGCTGCTTGTGAGTATTTGTCAACCAAGATAAAATACACCACTCTTCACTTCCATTTCCATCCCCATATATTTCAGAATCAAGTGCTGTCTGCTAAAGATGTTTGTTATTCTCATTATTTTAAATCTACAACATTCAGCACATTTATTACTGGAGGTTGCAACTGAAGCAGTATTCAGTGTCTTATGGAGTGTGTACAGAATAGGAATTCTTATGAATACTGATACTTGGTTTAGCAGGAATTGCTTCTTTATCAAAATTGCTTCTTTATCAAAATTGCTTCTTTATCAAAATTGCTTCTTTATAAAAAACCAACCTTCCCCCCCAAAAAAAAAATAAAACAAAACAAAAAACCCCCTGAACAAACCCTAACCCCCAGCCAAAGGAAATAAAGGCAAGGTTTTGAGCTTTTTAAGCAATCAATTTGATTTTATTATCAGCAGTTATTCCTGCTCCAATAACAATGATGGTAATCACCATGACAAGCTACAGAAAACATTTCTGTAATAAAAAGTCCATTCCCACCACCCCACCTTCCTCCCCAGCCTCCAAACCCTGTGAGGAAGTACTCCTGCTTTGCTTTGGCCGGTGTATTTCCTCTTTGACCAGGGGCACTTACTGGAGCTGTTGAAAGCCTCCAATAAATTATTTATGTATTTTAATGCCCTGTTTTGTTTGATTTTTTTTTTTCTTGGTTTGCTATTAATCATCTCAATATTTATAAAATGAGCCATTTGATTCTGGAAATGGAGTATCTTACAAGTATCTCAGGTGCCCCATATAAACAACTGCTTTCTCCAGATGTTGTCCAATTCAGTATAGATAGAGAAGTAGTATAGAACTAGCACCTTTTTAACTCTTGATGGTAAACACCTTAAATGAAACAACTCTTAAAATCCCTCAGTGTTACTTGTGAAGGCCATAAAGCAGGTGGAGACTTCCCTACACCAAAAGCTCACACGCATATCCTCGGTTGGTCCAGATCATAGTGCTAAGTTTAAAACTGACATGGCAGTCTGTTTTAGCCAGTCAAATTATCATGAGACTGTTTTCTTTTATTATTAGTGGTTTCTTATGATAAAACTGTCAGTCTGGCATAATCATTTGTATCAAACTGTTTGCAGTTCAGTGATACTGTATGTGGAGCTTCAGTTCTGGAGTTTGTAGATGTTGGACGTCAGAAGTTGAGGAAGAGGTGTGAGGTGGGAAGGCTGCCTGCCTCTTTATACTTGGGGGCATTTGGAGTGAGTTGGCACCACTTCAGGGACTGTCTGCACTGCAGGAACTGCATTGCAGTCATTTTGCTTTGCAGATGTCTGCGTATTAGCTCTATTCTCTGCCTTTATGATGCTTTCAGGTTACTGAAAATGTGTAAGGTCTGTAGAGTGTGGAATGATGTCCTGACTTCATGAGCTACATAGTCACAACTCCATAGGTGACTGCTTTGCAACTGAAACATCACCTACTTTGTTCGCTCAAGTGGTGCAGTGTACACTTCTTAGGATTGGCCATTTGAAATAGAGCACTGGTCTGATAGTTTCTATGTGCACTATTTGATTTCATAAGGGCACAATTGACTGCTACAAGGGGTTTGTGTTGCTTTTTGTTTGGTTTTTAACCCATTCAGGGTTGTTCTGGTGAGTTTTTTGTCTTGATACATCTTAAATGTACTTACTGAAAAGTATGCAGGCTTCCTTTTCTTTGTGCGCTTCATGTGCGTGGCCATGTCTGCCCAGACCCCAAGTTGCCATGTCCTGACAGAGCTGCTCGCTTCCCTGAAGCTTAGATTCCAAAGTTCATCGGATGTTTCTACAGAATGTAGCTCATTTCTTGTGATATATTCCTAGCACAGTTTTATTTTAATGTGTTTATAATTGTAATATGATCTTGCATTTGCTATGGAGTTACAAACAAATTTGCAAGTAATGTATCCCTTTGAGATCTTATTTCTCTTTTAGTGTCATTGCTCTTCACTGAATAGCTGCATGAAGGTGTTAAAATTTTGGTATTTGCAGCACTTCAAGTTCTTTGAGATGTGCGGCTATGAGGCTTTTGGTTAGCTGCTTTGTGAAGAAAACTAGCTTTGCAGGCTGCTTGTAAAGCAAACCCACATGTAGTGGGCATCCTTGTCATGCTCTTAATTTATGAAGGCAGCAAGTCTTACTGCAGTGCATGTTCTGTAAAGGCATTATAATAAAAGTTCTTTAAGTGAGTTCATCATAAAGTGGATGCTCGAGGAAAAAGTAGGATAAAGTATTGTTCCTGTTTTACAAATGGCAACTGAAATGGGTGAACTTAACTAACTCTATGTTAGGAATTAATGCCAGAATTAGTAATTAATTAGGCTTTTGAAGTGCGAGAAGTACCTCAATGACAAGATCTTCTTTCTCACCACCTTCTTTATTTGAACGTTTTCAGGTATATTTCCAGGAAACAAATTAGTTGCTGTTCATGTGAATGCATTGGTTGTTCACAGCACTTGCATCTGTCACAAATTCATAATGATGGCTTTAATTACAACAAACCCAGACTGCAAAATCCTAGATTTCTTTTTTATTCTGCAATAAAAAGACTTGCAGCCTATGCATTTTATAATTTCATACACTTGATTGTACGTTAGCAGTTACTCGTTTTAACACCTGGTCCCCTGTGTGAACAGCAACACTTATGTCCACAGTAGTGTAATAATATTGCATTTTCTTAAAAAAAAAAAATCCTGTTATTAAACAGTCAGTAATTGCGTTTTCCATTCATGTCACTTCTCCCTTCATAGTTAATAAAAACTTTTTAAACTGGGAGATAGTTCACCAGCCAGAAAGCTAAAAGTGTTCAACAGTGTGATTTGGATGGAAGTTGTTCCTGTCCTTTTAACTGCAGTTATACTCAATTGTCTTTAAAATGAGTCATATTTCTTTTCAGAAGTAACTCGGCAAAGCTCATTCACCACTTTTCACAGGTTCGCGTATAGATAGGTGTAGTACAGTGTAAACATTTTTATTTAGCTCTGAAGCTGTTTCTTCAAGGTTCATGTGACATTTTAATGATGGGACCCTTGAATAAATAAATGTATTTGGCCCTAAAGTATAGAGAGGCAAAAATATGTAAATTTAATTAGGTTTGGTAGATTTATTGCATATTTTTTAGTCTACAGATTTCAGCTCTATTAATAAAACATCAATCCATGTTTTATTTTTTAAAACCCCTAACTCAGCTATAAGAAGCTTATTTCAGGAAAGATTGCCTTTTAGGTTGCAGGGTTTCATGTCTAAACTGCAGCAGGCTGTTAGAAGTACAGATCACTGGCTTAAGAATCTGTATCCTCGTGTATGTTATGTGCATAGCAAGCAGGGAAAAGACACTTAAAGATCAACTCTGAGAATTTTATTTCCAACAGTTGGGCAAAAACTTGTATATTTTATGCAAAGAAGTGTTGGGCATAATCCTAATTCTGTAGGAATTCATTTCATGGAATTGTGTGAGGCAAGATCATCAGAACAGGTGCTTTCTGAGACTATTATATGGGATTCCCTTCTTGGGTCTCATTTTTCTCCCTACTGACTTCATATATTGTCTTATTTAAGAAGGGAAAGCATATTATGGACCTTTTATTTTAATATTCATAATAGCTTTACTTACTGGCATGCAAGGGGCTTGGTTTGTTACCAAGTTGTTAAAGGTAATTTGGTGATGGCTGGAAGAAGGAAAGGTAAAAATTGAGCTCTGTCTGAAACACTTCTGAGTGTTAGCACTGGCATGAAAACTTTCCATTTGGTGAACTGGCCATGTCTGCTGGAACCAAAATGGACAGGCCCGGAAGGGAGCTTAAGTGTATCTCAGTGTTGCAGCACCACCAGAAGATGATTTTTTTGGTTTTTTTGCTTCATCAGACTTATAAAGGAATCTGACAGATTCTTCGAGCTCCCTTGTGTTTACTTCCATTGTACAGTGTGTACAACAGAAAGTACAAAGCTTCAGAATGAATGTGCTACAGGTATGAAATTTTGTGATTTCTGTCTACAAGATAGTTTTAAAAATGGGTGTTTCGGTCTCAGCATTTCAAAGCAGTTTTGAAACTTCCAGCGAGTTCCTGAAGCTGTTCAAGTGATGCAAGATTCTAATTTGTCTGGGTGGCTTTTTTTAAGTTTTTTGGGTTTTTTTTGTTGGGCTTTTTTTTGGGGGGGTGGTGTCAGGAATAATATAGTCCGGCTATTTGTCTTCATTGGTCTTTGCAGGGAAGCTCTATAAATTCAATAAATGTGTGATGATCGTAACACCTCTATGTTTCAGGGAAGCAGCTTGGTGAAGCAGAACTGCCAGAACACAGGCTGTCATGCACCTTATCACCCACCAAAGTCTCCACTTTGGCTGCTTCTGTTCAATGCAGTTCTTAGTGTAATTTGTAACTGCAGCATAGCAAGACTAAAGTAGGCAAAGAAACCTATTCCTAGGGTGGCATAACAGCTCTAGCCCCATCTCCTTGTGGCTGTCTCTGCCAGACTCTGGTACATAAGACATCAACTGTGGGTGGCAGCTCACAGTTAGAGGAGTAGCACTAGGTTACAGTAGGATGAAAGCAGTAATGATTGCAGTAATCATTACAGGCTGCCTGCCTGGTCTAGGCCTGTAATCAGAAGCTGAAACTCTACCTGATGTTGCTGTGTCAGGTAGGGTATTCTGCGGCAATGAAAAGCAGAGGGGAAAAATACTGCAAAACCAGTTTCAAGTTCCACTTTTGCTGGAAATCTTAAGAAGTTAATAGTGCTCATGTGTGCTAACAGCTAGCCAGAAAAGCTGTGTTCGCTTTAACACTAGTATTTGCTTATCTTAAGATTTTCTTATGTCTTAAATTAAGTTCTCAGTCCTGTTAGTACTTTGTACCTTTTTCAGCTGACAGTGTTATGGCAGAAGTTTAGATGAACAAATATTTTGATGCTTTATCCTTCCAACAATACTTAAGTACCAAATACAGAGTTATGAAAAATTATGAATAAAAAAGGTTAAGCTGGCTTTCTTAGATCCTCGGAAATATTCTCTGTGCTTGTACTTCATAAGTTTGATTATTGAATCTTTGTCACAGTGCTGGAAAAGTGAAAGAAAATGGATTTCCCTCCCAATAATGTCTTGCTTTAGGTAACTTTTTCTTAGGGCTCATCTGAGAACACTGGATTTCAGCAGAGATACTAGCTAGACAGCTCTCTGGCAATCGTATCCTCCACTACTGCGGTAACTGAGTTTGAGGCTGGTTCCAATCAGTACATCAGTGGAGTAAGAATGCTGTAGGTTGCATTAGAGCCCATCTCTTAATGAAGCATATTGCTCAAAAAGTAGCTATTTCAATGTTAGTCCTCACTGACACTATACACAGGGACCCTAGTAATGACTGCATTTAGACTAGAAAAAAAATGGGTGCCATTATGCAGTAGACATTAGAAATCTGCAAACTGTTGGAGCAGCAGAAATTCACCAAAGGAAAAGCTACAAATCACAGGAGGGAAAAAAAAGCCCCACCAAAAACCAAACAGATTTAACTCAGTATATTCTGAAAGTGAATGCTATAAAACACTGATAATGTTGAGATGAAAATCACAGGAGGAATGCTGTTAAGACTTAAAGAAATAGGAATCATGCATTGGTTGTTGAATGAGTAAGCTAGGGTCTAAGGTGTAATGTCTTTCCAGATTACTTATTTCTAAGTTGATTTTAACATTAAATCAAATGCTGCATTCTTGCTTGGAGTTCTTAGTTTCATCCTGCAAAACGTCACTCGTGCCACAAGCATGTTATGAGATGTACAGGCTTTGGAAGAAATGCAGCATTACTTGGTGTTATCTGGAATGTAAAAAATTCAATTAATTACAGTAACCAGTGAAATATATTTTGAACAAATTAAATCCTTACAGCATCCACCTTTTTGTGATGTAACCGTATGGAAAAATTAGAAACTGAACTGAGCTATTCATACCCATGGGACAGTCCTATGCAGAGACCTTAAAACTTCTGTGGGTTCATAGCCAGTGTCACTGCTTTGTTGATCTACACAGACTCAGAGAGCCTGTGCTTGTATCTGTGTGCTATGCGGATGAATTAATTCATTTTCAGAGCTGACAAGTAGCTGTAAATGAATTTTTGGGCCCTAACTGAAGGAGGGAGTTTATCTGCAAAGAGGGTCATTACATCTTCCAGTGACAGTGAAAGTCCCCTTGTGCATTTCTAGCCCAGATGTTACTGTGCTGAAGGTTTATGTTGTTGCTCTTAGTGCTCTACCTGGTCTTTGTGCAGATTTGTGATGATTACTGTAGATGGCAGCAGAAGCTAAATAAAATACAAAGGTTTTAAAAATTAATTAAACTCTTCTCTGCTGCTGTCCTAACTATGTGTTTTCTCTTGGTGCCTGCCAGCTGTTCTTGAGGATTGAAGCAATTACAGGCAGCAGAAAACAAATTAAATAAATTATATACTGAATTAAGGTTTCTCTCAGACAGTTGTTTGGGTGAGGTTTTTTTTTTGTCTGTGGCTGTGTTGGTTCTTGGTATATCCTGTGTCAGATACTGTGAAATCTGATTTTAAAGCTGCCCTGGTAATGTGAATTTTTGCTTTTTTCTTCTGTATGTGCCATGATGTCAAAGAAAAAGCAGCAGCAATTCTGACAAATGATAATGTGTTTGGGAGTACTTTTCTTTTCCCCCTGTATGTGAGGCTGCTGTTTGCTTTCTTTCATTGCAACTAAATTGTCTTTATTTTCCTGTTTTTTAGCATGTCTTCCTTCCCTTTAGTGTGTTGGCTGTCTGTAATCTGTGTCCTTGGATGTCACCTCTTCTCAGTGCACACAACACATAAGTAATGTTATTATGTGCCATGATGCTAACTAGCTGTTTAATAAGATACCTTGGTATGTGTAGGGATCAGAGGGGATTCTTAGGACAGGCACTGGCCTGTCAGAATTATTTACAGTATTTAGAACAGCAGAGTGATCTGCAGTGGGAAATTACTGCCAATGTGAAGTTTATTACACAGACCTATAGATGACTTTTAAATAATGGAGGGGCATAAAACCAAATGATTATGTGTGAACTTGAAAGCAAGTTTTAGGGGCAAGCAATAAAAAAATATACTAAAAGGTCCATACATGATTAGCAAAATTGCTTGAAAAGGGTGAGCTGTGAGAGTCAGGGGTCTGCAGCCTTTGGTTTTCCTCTGAAAACCATAAAACTGCATTTTCTGCATGGCAGACATTTTAAATTAGGCAAAATGTAGTGCATCAAAATGACTCTGGTCTTCAAATATTTCTGAAATCCCTTTATTATGAAAAAGAACCATGGGAAAGTATAGAACTGCTGTTCAACAATTGTGTTCAATATATGATGAAGGTGGGCTCAAAGCTCTAGGTATTAAAGTTTATGAGTGTATTAATGCACTGCTTTGGGGGAATTAAACTTTAATATTAATGATAAACCTTCCATAATAAAATGTGGGGAGAGCAATAGTAAATCTTTCTTGCAGAGTCCCCAATCTCTGCATGCATGCTACAGCAGCTCCTGAGATCTATTATAAATGAACTTCTACACAATCACATGCATACAAATGTACATTGTGCCTGAAGTTGTTTTTTAGCGGAGCTGCTTTCTGCCCCGCAAAAGTTACTGTCCCAAATGACTGTATTTCTTTAACATGATTGATCTCTAGCATTGATTCCGCAATGTTTCTCTCAAGATACACATCATTCACTACCCAGAGAGTATACCAGTGGGAGATTTTCTCGACTGTTTTGAAATGGCGTGAGATTTCTACAGTGGATAAATGTTATGGAGGAGTTTCTAATGCTTTAAGATGTGAAATGTTGAAGAGATACAGGAAATTGTAAGTTACAATGATCTGGAATGTAGCATCAGACTTCTGTTGAACAAATGTGTCTGAAAAAATAATAAACTCCTGCTTCTCATGAAACAGGAGAAAAAAGTAATATTAGCCACTATGAAAAGTGAAGATGTTAGGAAAATTATCCTTGAACTGCAAGGCACAGATACTTGAGTCTCTTTATTGCTTACACACCAGAGTGCAGAGATGCAAATCTAAAAACTTGCATTTACAAGAGCTTATGTGATGAACTCAACTGCTGTAAACCCTGGAAGCAGCTGCTAACTAGAGCAACTACAGTGCAGCTACAGTGGTCTGATCTTAGATGTTGCCTTGTCAGTTTGGATGTTTATCAGGTAAGTAGGAGACAACTATTTAAGCATTATTCTCGAAGAACTACAGATTTTAAAGGAAGTCAGACAAAACTTGAGAAAACCAAATCTGGTCTTTATTGTCTGGTCTTTGTGCTGCAGTAGAAGTTGTGAAGTTTTTGGGGATAGTAGATCATGCTTCCAATTTGGCTGTCCGTTAGAGAGAAAATACATGAAATGGAATGTAAGTTAAAGCAGGAAGGATCTACAGAATCCAAAACCCGAGTGGAGTTGTTCTTGTAGGGGTTTTGCTGTCAACAGTTCTGAGAAGTCGTGAGGCAGGGTGAATTCCATTTTCAGCTCTACAGGCTTAACATGGAAAATCACCACTACTTGCTCCTGCAATAGCGATCTCATCTTTTCTGCATTTAACTGGGAACTAAGGCAATGTTAGCAGCTGTAGTAGTTGTATGTATAGATTATGATTCTCCATATTTGCTTTCCAGGAAAGGCAGTGGAAGTTGTTGGTAGGATTCTTGGTAACAGGGAAGAAGAAACTTGTGTCCCCATCTCTCACATGCTAAACCCAACAAAGATGCAACAGAGATCCTTTCTTTTATCAGCACTAATAACTATCATATATTCCCTTTGGTCTTGCTCTTTCCTGGATTTACAAATGCAGTGAATCTATATATTTCACTGTTGGGATCTTTTTATTTTTTTTTTTCCTTAGGAGACAGAAATGCACCAAATGCAGCCATGAAGCCTAAATAAAAGCAGCAGTGCATGGTTTAGTTTAATTTTAAATAGACTTTTCCTTTTGGAGGTGATCTGTGCAAAAGCTCTTGAGGTCATAAGGCTTTAGCCAGAAATATGTGCTATTGACCACAAATTCTGTTTAAAATAACAATAATAGTCTTAGATTAAAAAAAAATCAAGCCCCTAAATGCATATTTACATTTTTACTTTTTGCTTATTGAAGAAAGAAAAACAAAATTCAGAGAAGGAATGTTGCTGGATCTAATAAGCAGCCTTCAGCTTGGAAATGGAAGCATGTGGACCAAATCTCGACGCTTCTGGCTGATACAGCTAGTCAAATGGCACTTATGTCATGAATTTGATTGATTTGATACAAACTGATAGCAAAATAAGGTTATTTATTATGTTATAAGTGCAATTCTTAAATTCATAATTTTGCCTTTATTAGGCAGTTTATCTTTGTTTTGCTTATTGTGTTTGCAGATGCACATTTTTATCAGCAATTCAGTCTATTTTCTTTTTTGTTCTTTATGCTTACCAGACAGTATAGAATCCTTTTGAACTTCCCTGAAGATGTTAAATGTCTCTAATTTCCCTAGAAACATTTGCAGCATTTGTAAAAGTTTATGGCTCAGAAGAGGCAAAATATTTCAGATCAGTTTGATACGTATTGGACCTGACAAAAAAGCTTTTTTGAAGATTACTATCTGGTGCAATAACAAAATATTGAAGCATTCCATTGCTTACTCTGGCAGCTTTTATTTCACAAGCTTTGCTTATAAGTGTTTTTGTTTATATTGTTATATTGCATTATTGCTAGTATTTTATATTTCTCAGTTCCTACAAGTATGGTATCTTCTGGTACCTATTACAAGGTGAGCTGTGCAGCCTTTGTGGGATACCCAGTGTTGTACATATGTGTTAACAGAGAAAAGTTTTTGCCTCTGGTTAGATCACTTCTGGGAGATGTTGTCCTAATGATTTTCCAAGTCAACAAAATGGCTAGTGGAACATTACAATCTTTTCATTTATACCTTTGCAAAGAGGAAGGCATTTCCTAATTGTGATACTGGAAGAAATATATTTTTAATTTCTACTTAACAGGAAATCCTTACGTCTGATCAATTCAAAGCATTTTGAAGCAGTCATTGTTGTCACTAAAGTTAATCAAAACTTACTGCTGTGTAAAAAAACATCAATAGAAAACAGATTGAGATCATAGAAGTGTAAGGATAATTCTGCTGCAGGTCTCTTATACCTTCATTCATCAGTAAGCAGGAGCCCTAGTGCTAGAAGTTTCATGTTTCCTACTGATGTCTTGATTAATCAACTGAGTGCCAAATCCCCCAGATATGAAACTTCACAGGTCTGCGTTTTCAGTATCTTGTGGGGTTTTTTGACTTCCTGTATGTAGCAAAAGAATGATTCGTGAGCTAAATTGAATTTGGATGCTTGTACCGCACAGAGGGTATAGAACTTGTCCATATTTTCTTTTAGAAATTTCAAGATGCTTTCAATGCAGATGCAGTGTAGTGAGTTACAATTAGATTTGGTTCAAAAAATCAGTTTCATTAAGACTTTATGTTGGGCAAAATGTGAGGGGAAGCTTCAGTCCCACTTAAAGCCATGTGTTTCATTTGGACATACCTTGAATTTTGAGTTTTATTCTGTACTATATATAGTTATGCTCTGTACTATATTACTATTTAATTATTGAAAATATATTTTAATATAGAACAATATATATTATGGTAGATTAATCTACACATACATAAATTTATATCTAATATTCTGTACATATATTTCATATATATGATTTCACATATATATTGAACTAGAGTGGTAGTATTTCAACAGAAGGTCAAACTTGTTGCCTTGGTTTAAACTTTTTTTTGCTTTCTTCAGAATATCTTTTATTCAGTCACTTGGGAATAGAGTAAAGCTGTAGTTTGCTCTTGATGCAAGGGGAATTTGTTAATTCTCAGTCATTTCTTCTGACTTCATTTATGGATGCTTAGGACAGGCAGCTGTTGCTTCTGTCTGCAAGGTCTCTTCAAATTGCCTGTGCATACCCACTGATTAGGTGAAATCAAACCACACCAATATATTTTCTGTGAAGATAGAGTCAATACCTAGTTAGTCCTATGCTAGATATTATGCATAAATTCACCTATTTGTGTCTCTCCAGTGAACTTGGTTGTTTTGCTTCCATTCTACTTCTTAGTTAAAGCCATGGTCTCAATTCCTTTTTGCCCACAATGAAATGCCAGGTGGATTGAACTGGAATTATATGGATAGCTTAAGGGTACTTGCTTTTCGCTGCAAACAAAAATCTTATAATTATTTTAATACACATTTCCATCTAAGGATGAAATCACAATTATATTTGTAATGATGATTTTATTATATAACATATTTTTATCCAAATGTTGCAACTTTGTTTATAACGTATGTTTTCTGATTTTCAATGCAGTGCATAGCCTACTGGGCAGAAGGAATTTTGCTTGCTGTTGGTAAACCATAACGAAGGAAAAGGGATTATAGCTTTGTAAGATTCTTGCCTACTTTTGTATGTACTGCTCATATTTAGCAAAGGATTTTGGGACAGTAGAAACAAAATTATTTAACGTGCACATTTAAAATGGTTACTCTTTAACTTGCTCTAATTATACAATTTTGATTATTTTAGGAAACACATTAAATGGTGTTTTAACTCTGAAAGCAGGAAACATTCAAGAGAGGTAAATATACATGTATTCACATGCATTTTACTGTGCATAACAATGTGCTGTAAGCATACTCAATGGAGTGTAACAGTATGTTCACAGTCATTAGGAACCAGTAATGTGTGGTTAAAAAATAATGATTCTGAAGACCTATTTACCTGATAGGCTTAATGGTCCTGATGGAGCTATTAGAAGCTAAATAACAAAGCTTTTAAAAATGTCCTAAATATTTCTAAAAGACCTAATGGTTCCTAGGGAGCTACATTTACTGTCAGTCTGGCAAGCTGCAGGTGTCATTTAAGAAGCCAACGCTCTTTGCAGATTGAAATGATATAGGAATGAATAATCTGTTTATGATGCCTACAGTCAGCATGGCATTCTGCAATTGTGGAATGAAACACTTGGACTAAAATGAAATCGTCTTTAAAAAAATAACAAAGGACAAGTATAGCTCTTGTCATCACCTTAATTAGGTGTTTGGCTTCTTTACATTCTCTCCACAAAGAGCTCTTATGCCCCAGTCAGCTGTAAGTGCTTAGAGTAGACTTTATGATCTTAAAGGTCTTTACCAACCTAGTTGATGCTATGATTCTACTTCTCTGGTGAGCTGAAGTCCCACAGGGGTAGGTGGACCAAAAACATGGCTGTGGATTGTGTGAGGTGTAGTTCACTCAGTCACTGTCGAACTCTGACAATGAAATATTCTAGGATATTTTTCATCCAAGAAGGTAGGGAGTTCTATGTTGTTATAATATTTCTAAGAAATTGCTAAGAATTTCTCTTTTCTGATTACTACTAATGGCTAAACCATATTAATGGCTTCTTGACCACAGCCATTGCTACCTCAAGTTCTGTGTCTGTGTCACATACCATTTTGTAGATCTGCAGTAAACAAGAAGTGAAAGGCATACAAGCTGTGGATATAGATAAGCATTGTTCTACAGAACAATAAAAACTGTTCTTCAGAAAGCTGGAATCTCCTGTGTCCTAGAGTAGACATCTAGCTGTCAATCTAAGATGAGCGTCATCCAAACTAACTTCTTAATTCTCTTTCCAGGTCCTAGTAGTCTCAGTCTTGCTCAGATGGCTCGGTAATAAAGGCATCTTTTACTAATGCCCCTTTCCTGACTTATCTCAGTCAGGCCAGTTCATCCGCAGTAGCATTTTCAGGAACTTGCCTTTTTCTTCCAGCATGCAGCCTGAACCTCTATGAGAGAGAATTCTTATTAAATATAAAGATCACTGTAATCTTTGGGTCTTGATCCATGTAATGAAGCCAGGTCCGTTCAGGTAAGTGCCTGCGATTGTGAATTCTGCCTTTAAGAGCATTATTGGATTTTCTTCTTTATGTCAGCTGCATATCCTTTTTTTCCTACCACACGAGTCATTGAATGTAAACTTTCATTAAGTCAGTATATCCGTGTTTCTTGGAAACTGTGTATTACTTGACATTTGGAGCTTTTCAAAAACAAATGATCTGTGAGTACCATGTCAAAACTCTACTTTGCTGTGACACCAGCAGTACTCCTGGTGTGGCTGGACAGTTGGTGTGCTTTAGCAGATGTTTGTTTTACCAGATTTAGTCTATTGTTTTCCCAGCCTAATTTTTTTGCCTGCTGTCAGTTTCCCTTTGTGCTTACAGGATCCAAGACAAGCACTGATGTGCAGCACAGTGGGGCCCTGATTTCTGCATTGTTGTCACTGTGCATGCAGGATAATTCTTCAGTCAGTGCCTTGTGTGGCTGTGCACAGGACACAGTGCCACTACTCGGGCTGACTGTGACAGCATGCTTCACTTCAGTGTTTTGTGGCTCAAAAGACACTTGAACCCGGAAGAGACAACTAATTGTTATGGTCATTAAAATGGTTGCTCTAGATATTGAGTAGGAGAAATTTCTGGTCTTCAGCTCTAACCAAAGAAATATTTTTCCTTGATAAATATACGTAATAATTAACTAGGTCAGAAGCTTCTTTACGCGATGAAAGAGTGGAAGAGGTTTTTTTTTGTTGTGGCATAGATGCTCAGGGACACTTTTTTTTTCCCAGACTGCTGTGAATGAATATAAAACTTGAATGTTTGATGTGAATTGCTGTAAGACACCACTGATTCTAGTACAGAATATGTATGTTTTTGTTAGGCTGGAAAGAGTTTATTAGGAAAGCCAATACATAGTTCAGAAATATATTTATTTCCCTTTAGTTCCCTGTTTTGTTTTCCCATGTTCAAATTCTCTAATTACTTTAGTTCTCTTCAACTTTGCAAAGTTGATCAGGCTTTAAAAGGAGTGGGTGAAGAATTCTGTCATTCAACAGCCAGCCTTAATATCTAATATCTAACTGCTCTTCCATGATTAGTATAATAGTAGAGCCAGTATTTCCGCTATTGAGTTCTGAGTCCCTAGCAAAAAAAGGACAAATAATGTGTTTGCTCTTTGTCTTCAGTTGCTCATTATGTTTAAAGAGTTATTTCTCCAAATAAAAGCACTGTCTGCACTTGGGTGGGTGTATTTCCATCTGTATCAGCAGTGCTTTTTTGTTAAGAGTGGGACTGAGTTGCTAGAGAGGAGTGGGCATGAAGAATTTGACACTGGAACATGCAATAAGATGTTTTTTCCTGCATCCTTCACTCAGAGTCACTATTGCTCAGAGATCCTAGACACATGAACGCATCCAGAATCCCTAAGTACAGAGTTGAGAATTACTGAATACTTTGTGAGGTTATAATCTGCAAGACTCACATTAAAATTTCACAGCTGCCTCTGGTGTTATGGCCAAATGAAAACTCTGCATCTGAAGGGAGTTGCAGTTGGGAGTTTGGTACTGGAGCCAAAAGCTGCCATCTGTGGTTGTGCTTTCCAGACTTGAATAAATTAACCAGCTTCTGAAAGCTGAATAAACCACATCTTTGGGGATTTTGAAATGAAAATTGCATTGGGGAGCACACCTCTAGCTCAGAGGGCTGGCTTGGCTACATGTGCACATGTTTAAAAATACAAAAGTATGGAAATCCTTTAAGGCTTTATCCACCAATGTTAAAATATCACAAAAGCGGAGATGTCTGTGTAGGTGTGTGCATGTCTAACTATCAATCATTCAGGTGCTTATGCCACTTTCAAAAATTGTTGCCAAATTCAAAATCTTTCACCCTTAAACAGCAGCATGGTGTTCTGGCTCCACTTCAGTCCCTGTTATGCCATCTTCTGCCTATACTTACATAAAATAGACTTTTTATGTATTGCATTATTGTTTACAAGTTAAGGTTAAAAAAGTGAGGGTTGTTTAGCCTGAGGAAAAGAAAAATGCATGAAGACACACTACTAGTCTTCAGGTGTGTAAAAAAGGCTGGTGCAGAGATTAAGATCATGATAGTAATGCAGATCCAGAGGGACGAGAGCAAAAAGGTAATGAGTTTACATTGTAGCAAAAGAGATCTAGAATTGGTATTAAGAAAAGCTTTCTAACTGAGAGCTTAAAATTAAGCACAGGAATAATTGCCTTGGGGAAAGCAGAGTTTTCATAACTGAAGGCTTTTAAATGAGGTTAGGTAGATGGCTGTATGGTATGACTCATGTAGTATATTCTGCTTTTTCTAGTTAAATCACAGTGTTATTGTTCTGTTTCCATTGCTTGTGTCCTTTACTTCTTTATTCACTTCTCTCTGATCCTGTTTCTCCCCCTTTTTGAATGTACTAGTGTTTAGAAAAAGTTCTTGGCCAAATATATTATCAAAAGACAATAGTTTGTCAAACATCTTGCTTTAAATGGGCAGTAAAGCCCCCAGATACTTTCTTGGTAGCTCATTTTCATTAAATGTTGAGTCTCGAGTTGGAAATCCAAGTCTGATTATTTTTTTTTAAATTAAAAAAAATTTCATTAAAAAAAAAAAGCTTTAACAGATTAAAGTGGTTGCAGAAGCTCCTGTAGCCCGGTTGCATTGCCATAACCACTCTAAAATCTGCAATTTACAGCTAAAGCAATTGCTTTTGTTGAAGTCTGACTGTATACAATCAGAATGCCACCTCTGTAATTGCCCTGGAGTATCTCTTGTCAATGAGAAGACCACCCTGGGCTTTACTCTCAAGACCGTAGGTGTGACTCAGATATGTTATTTAAAAAGGAACACACCCTCACTACATCACGCACTCTGTTTCCAATGTTCTTGCTGTTGCTGCCTTTTGGACCTCACTGTTCCTGGTGCAGAACTTAACCATCATGCCCGTTTCAAACATCAAGTTGTGCACTCTTGGAGTGTGGTAGTTTTTCTGCATCCCACCCTGCCAACATCAACCCTAAAGCTACAGTGCATGCCCTTCAGATGTGACCTTTGAGAAAAGGTGGGGCAGTGCCTTGGGCTACAGCTGGTAAACAAATAAGCAAAGCATTGTGGCTGCTGTACTTATCAGTGGAGAGATAGTCTTTGAAAACTGCTGCATTTTGTTAACAGCACTGATACAGAGATAAATATCTTAGGAGGCAGTGTGATTATTTGCGGTCTCCAAGGATTTGGATATAATTTAGCCTTGGGCATTGTGGTTTTCTGTTAGGTAGGCTTAATAGGATGGCCCTAGGACTTATAATTATGCTGAGGATATTTAGCACAATGTAAATGAATTATCAGTTGAAACAAAAACCCCAATAAACCAAACCCAAACAAACCAAAACCCCCTTTCCAAAACAGCAATAAGTATTTCATCTGTTTTAGCTTCTAAGACAAAGAAATTGTTTATAACCCATTATGTTCTGTGGTTTTGCTGTAGAAATAGACATCACATTGCAGAGTTCTGGGGTGTGTGCAGGCATTTTGGTGGGGTTTTGATATTTAGTTATAAGGCAGGAGTTAGCTGTAAAGTTTAATTCCTAGTATAAATTACTTTCTAAGGTTTTTTAATGTTTACTACTATGTATTGCATACTCATGGACTTAAAACCTAAAGCGTAATCTTTTGTATTTTACTGTGGAACTGAAGGGTTTGCTCATATATTGGGTTGTGTTGAACCTGTTGTTTAATCTTCATTCATCTGCCTGTTGTTTTTTGTAGATTTCTTGTTGCTAAACAAAGAACCTTGGAACATTTGAGTGTAGTAACTTTTATAATGTAGTTTGAATTTGGTAATTCAACTTTTTATTTGAAAATATGCAAAGTATATGGAAATTGCTTCTGCATTATACAGGTGTGGCTTTTAGTGTACATGGTAGCATATCCTGCCACATCCCACATCATGCAGTGGGTGAATATTAAAAATTGTTTATTGCTATAATAAATGTTTCTGTTCAATGGAATAGAAACTTTTTAAGACAATGTGTAAATCAGAGTTAACCCCTCCCCAAAATGTAAAGCTGAAAATGTTCTCTTTTTTCAGCTGTGGAGGAAGTTAAATGCCTTTATTTCATTAGAATGCATCTATAAAGTGTATTTGTGCCCTCTCTTTTTTTGTTATATCTCTAATATTTTCCATTCAGCAGATTAGGTGATTCAAACTACAGATGTGAATATTTATTCTGCAGGTTTTGTGCATGCTCTGAAGATGTTTTCATAAGGTCAGGTCTAACCACCAAGCAGAACCGTAGCCTCGTCTTACAGAGACAGGATATTTGTGGCCTGAAGAAAGACTGAGGGCAGAGATAAGTGTACAAGAGGCATGTACAGTTTTCTTTATGGTTTTAAGTGAAAAATTCTGAACCTGAGCTGATTTGCTCACTTGTCTAATCAGTATGTAATTGCTTAATGTCTACTGATGACACTTATTTCTAGATTGCTAGCAGTGCAAATCCTATCCCCCACTTCAGATCAGGTTGGATTCTGATTTTTATTGTAAGGCTGGAGTCAGCCACCTTAGCTGTATATAATGTATACCATATTTATGCTTAGCAGTTGATAAAAATGAGTATTTGGAAAGAGGACTGAAAAGATCAGAATCTGTCAGCTGGTTTTGCTGGAAAGAAGGCAAGAAAAGAAATGCAGTACACTTCTTGCAAATACCTTCTCAAATCATTGTTCTGCTTTTTCCTTATCTGAATCTGTGATTCAACATCTGAACTGTTTGTGATATACTTTTTTAAAAAAACCCCACATTTTTATTTGAAATCAAATTAGATAAATCAATATTTATAATAGTGGATATTTAAGCAATACTGTAACATAACTGGTTAAAGAGTATTATTATTTTATATAAATGTTTAGAGATTCTTGGGTACCTGAGGAACTTTAAATATGTAAGTAACAATACATACATGCAACATCAATAGGCCTTTCAAAGTTTCTCCTTTCTGACAGGGAAAATGTACACAATTTTAAAAACCCCACAAAAACCACTCCAAACCAAACCCCTATAGCAATCAGCATACTCTTTGGTTTGGTTTTTTTTTTTTGTCAAGGCAGTTGACTCATGCCAAGTACCAGAATGGAGTCATAGGTAAAATTAATGCTTGAGAATAATTCATTGGTCTTGGCAATTGCTTTCATTTCATGGGCTGAAGTGAATGGATGCATGTACACCAATATGAATTGGTTGTGGAGTAGAAGAAAATATCTCACTGTTCAAAGTGTATTTGATATATGATTGCTTGATAAATAAGACTGCTAGCTGAAATAATGATATGTATTGATTTTACTACTGAAAAAGCATAAGTACTAAACAGAAAGGGTTCAGCCCAGGCACACTCCAACTTTTATTGCTGTGTTGGTAGTGCAGTGAGGAAAGCCCCCTTTGACCAGTAGAAGTGATGTAAGGAGTTCCCACATATCAAGATGAACTTCCAAAATGGATGAAGATAGGTAGAACAGTTACAAGAACTGCAAATTTCAGGAGGCAAGTGAGATGTGCTGTCATATTTCCTACACCATACCATATTATTAGGGAAAAAAACCAACAAAACAACTAAAACCCCACCCCAAAAGTGGTATTTTTTTTTTTTATATTCTGTGTATGACTAAAAGTTGAGTTAAGGCATTGGCCAAATTTGTTATTTATTAACTTGGGGTCTTTTTGTCATTTGACATGAACAAGGAGGGAAATTTGGATGGATTAAGTGACTTGAGTACAGCAGATGAGCATGGGGAATGACAATTACTTGAGTGCAGCCTTCCCTCAAAGAGCTACAGCCCACATGATTTATTCCTATTTAGTTCTCACATGGAAATAATCATGTAGCATAGAAGGATAACAGCTACCTCAATATGGTTTCACTGAGGCATTTACTGTGTTGTTAGGACTGTCACGCGTTTGTTAAGAGACCCTGTGTGGGAAGGATCAGTGTTATGTACCTCAGCTGTGGTCCATGCCACCAGCACTGAAAGTAGGAAACAGTGCATCAGTCTATTGAAAGGAAAATGTTAATGCTTTGGTATTTTGACAGGGGAAAGAAAAATACCCCCCACTAACACTTCCTTCAACTTCAAATAATTTCAAAGGAAAAAGGGTGAGGAAGACAAACATTGGACTGAATCTTGGTGCCCTGCTTATGACTGTTTTCTGTATGTCTAATATTTCTTCTTTAGTCTTGTGGTAATATTTAAAGTCCTTTCCCTATTTCCACATGTCCAAAGTGGATGACACAAACAACAAGATGAAACTGGTGGATGCAAGCAAGAGGGGGATGTGGATTACAAGGGGTGACAGTTTGACCATTTGTACCAGGGGTCATTGGAGACCATGTTTGTAGGGATGATGGTGAAGAGGGCTTTTTACAAAACAATCTGGAGGACATTAGGGAGGGCTTTAAAGATGATCTACTACAAACTCCTGCACAGAAGGAAAAATCCTTTGCTTCTAGTGTTAATGTATGGAATTAGGAAGAGTTTGTGGGAAGTGACTGAATTTGAACAGTTTTATAACATATTCAAATGGTAATTTATGACCACATTGAGCTGAGAGTTTGAGTTTGCATTAGAAAACCTTCAACATAATGTTAGTTATATACAGCAGTTCGATCTTCTTTAAACATGACAGACACTGCTGAGTCACTAACTGCTTTATGCAGAACATGCTTTGCTTGTGTCTATAGAGTGTTATTAAAGAGACTGCTGAGTACAGAGAGCTTTAACAAAGAGATCTCAAAGTAAACACTGACATTTGTTACTGCCTTTGTTCAGCACTGCTGAAAGTCCCTGGGAACTTGGGAAATTGAGCTGTCAAGATCTATGAAGATAAAATGAAACTTTGTCCTATGGGTTCAGTCCCTTAGGAAAGTTTTTCAGGTCATTTAACATTAGTATTGTGAGAAGGGCTTATTATTTTCCTAAAAATTATTCCTTCTTGTTGATAAATATGGAGTGACAACTTGGCATCGCTATTAGCCCATTTCTGTTTGGTTAAGGCAGTGCTTTAAGAACTGCCAGCACATTTTGTAGTCAGCTTGCCTCGTCCATCAGTGGGACAGGATGACTGATGTGTGTCAGAAGTAACCACTGTATCAATTGACTTGTAAATTCTAGTTAAGCAGATTCACAGTGTGACTTGGCAAGAAGGTACAGGATACTCTGGAAAGAACATTTATTTCTTGCTATTTTTGAGCATAAACACAGCTGCTGTTTAAAAAAGATAAAGATCCAAAAGGGGAAATGAAATGACAGTGAAGCCAACATTTGACCCTTTGAAATCTTTGAACTGAGCCTTATTTGAGATTTTGATAGTCTAATTTGAAAGAAGGAAAACCTTAGTGTTCATAGATGTCATCTTAACACTTTTGACTGCCGCTTTCACGAGGTTTTATAAAATGTGTATGTTGTATTGCCAAGCAATTTCAAAGTTGTACCACTGAAACGCAACAGGAGCTTTCTCTTGCAAAAATTAGTTCTAAATAAAAAACCCCAAGCCACCTCCTAATTTTCATAGAGGTTTTCAATTCCATGATTGATGGTCTTGTTCTGTCCAATGTTTTGGTCTTTGTTGCAGCTTTTGAACCCAAGACAACAGGAAGCAGCCACTCCTGGTGTGCCAGTATTTCAGTAGTAATTTTTATGTTCTGTTGGGGACTCAGTTGAGCAGGTTTAATTCGTTCCTCATTCCCACTCCCTGCTTCAACCAATTCAGGCACATCAGTGTATAATGGAAAGTGAGGGCTGATGTCTGACTTCACAGCTCAGCCTTTCCTCCAGTAAAACAGGGGAGATGTTGGCAGTGTCTTCACAACCTGTGGTGATTGAAGTGTGTAGCTATGCTAGTAAAAAATGTAATATAGAATTAGTATTAAACTCATGTTTACACCTTCAGGCAACTGTACTGTGAGCACTGGATATAAGACAGTTTCCGTGCTTATCAGTACTTGTTGCTGAATATAAAGGGGTATTATGGCTTCTAGTATCAAGTGCTGCAATCTGTATTCATGATTCTTTTCCTTGAAGACAATAATCTCTTTTCCATTGCTTCCTGTGATAAAATTACTGAGAAGCAAAAGAGTAAAGGCCAGAGTGAAACATGCCAAAATCCAACGTTTCTCTTTGGAGAGCTGGACATGGAGCATGAAAAGGCCAACCTGTATTGCAGAGATATGTTATTTACAGGTTGACTGTTGTTACTAAATCTGTAGAAACTTCATTGCATGTAAAGGAAATAATTTTCTTTGAGACATTTTTTTTTGGCTCTGTGCACATTTCAATCAGTATACTTTCTTCATGGGTACAGTCAGTACTTCTGCTAAACTGTGAGCTCCAATATTGCTGGGGGTTTTTAACTAGATGTCATTTGATTTATAATGCAGGGGCTCTGACTTAAGAATTGGTAAGCCTCAGATAACAGAAGAGGTGCCAGGTAGAGCAACTTCCTATGTAAATTCAGCTTAGTATTTGAAACATATCAAAACACCAGGAGTCAGTACTAGCTGTTTAAATGTACCTCCTGTTGGTGCAGTGACATTTAGACAAGCAGTACAAGGTATAGAACACAGTTGATCTGGAACTGCAGCTGTGTTTGAATTTAACTATTTCCCATGGGTCCATGGAAGAGGAGGTATCAGCAACAACTGGAAGCTGCAGTGCTGTCCTGTCCAGCAGTATGTTTCAACCCTTAATGTAAGAGCAGATTCTGCAGCTCGACCTGTGTGCTGTCATAATGTGTGCTTGAGCTTCTCTGTTCATGCTTCCCTGCACAGATTGACTGGTGTAAATTGTGGATGGATGCTTTTTCCCATGTTTTCAGGTTCAGTGTGTTGGCAGTGATGTACTGGCATTATATTTAGTTTGGTTTATTTTAAAGCCAAGCCAATGCTGAAATTTACATCTCAGTATCATCTAACTTGTAAGTACACCTATGGTAAAATCAATGTTTTCTCTATAAAAAAAAAACCCCTTAAAAATAGTCTTGTAATCTCAGAAGTGTATGATGATGGGCACAAACTCTGTTTATTGTCTTGTAGCAGCAGATCTTCCTAATATACAAAAGTTAATGGTACTCTTAAGTCAGGACTAGTTTGTATCATAGGGAATACTGAGGAGTTGTTTCTACTATAAGGACTTCAGTGCTGGGAGCCCCAGGAAAACCCTATGTAAATTATGTCATAATGCACAAGATGAAACTTCTTATGCAACTGGTAGCTGAAGTTTTTTTCATTGAGCAACAGGAATGAGGGATCTCCTGTAATACAATAGGCCAGTGACCAGTATGGGGTTGGAGTGTCAGGTTGTAGTGTCTGCTGCTGGATGCTTTGTAGCAAAGTGTGTCAAATCTACTGGAAAGCTGCACAGTATGGTACAAGGCCAAGAGAGTCTTTCTTATGGGAAGACTAGAGAACAAAAGCACGGTTATTATTATGTCACTGTGGGGGAGTTCTTGCTGTGTCTGTATTTTGACAACTATGTTCAGTTTCTTTCCTTCTGCTAAAAAAAACCAAAACAAACAAACAAAAAAGCCCCCAAAAAACCCCAAACAAAAACCAAAAAAACCACCCATCCATACAAAAAAAAACCCCAAACCACCACCCAAAACAAAAAAATCCCACCCCAAAACAAGGAAAAAAAACCCCCACCAAAAAAAACCCCAAAACCAAACAAGGCAGCAAAACCCACAAACAAAGAACTCAAACCAAAATAACTGGAGAAAGACAGAAAGGGCAGCTGATAGTAGATGTGTGGAGAACAATGCAACTGGTTGTAACAACCCAGCAAATAAATCCTCTGAGTTCAGTGTGCTCAGTTAGGATTCCTGTATTGTAAATGAGAAAGCAAAATCTGTAGAGCTGCAATTGCTTTGCCACCCAGTAGAATGACCTTCAGTGGAAGTAAGTTCATTAAACAAAAGTGTCTTTTAGTAGAGCTTTCTCCTTCTATGCCTTTTCTACCTTTTCTGCATCATTTTCTTGGTACCCAGTTTTATGTGTGCAAGTTGTTGCTCATTGTACCATTGAATCCTCATTAAACTGAGCCATAGGTAGTGGACTGGGCACTTAAGACTTGCTACGTGCCTTCTTGAGGCAGGTAGGTGGAATGTCCTCTACACTTTCGCATGAGCTCCTTCTTTCATAGGATAGTCATACAGCGGACAAAGCAGCCTCTGGTAAATCATTAATCAAATTGTAATAAAACTGTGTGGGCAACAGACGCATTACAGACAGCTAACACAAGGATATGGAGGGGAGAACTGAGTCTTGACACAGTTTACTTTGGCAAAGGAGAGAAAGGAGATCCAGTGACCAAATTATAACTCCGAGTCAGAAACCATGTCTGTTACAGCAGGGTACCAGTGCTGGGTCTATTGCTAAGGTGAAACTAGCAAAAACTCTCCCCATGCGGTTTTCAGTGAACATGTAGAAAATTGCCAGGTTCCAAGAGGAACTATTTGAAATGTTTCTTCATTTTACATGTTTTTTCTGTCCTGTAGGCTTTCTTCAGAAACTGTTAATCCTCCTAAAATCTTATTTTTAGGAGAGTTCTGTCAATGTTTTGAAAGTATTACAGATCTTCTTTCCTTGGAATTTGATGTATGTTTCAGAAGCAAATCCTCACCTGTCACATATGATGCTGAGCTGGCTAACAGCAATCTGCTTTGACTGCACATCTTCATGCCTTGAAACTAAACCAGCCGTGAATCTCTTTGATGGCCAGCTATATTCAGGGAGCAACAAGAGAGATGAAAGTTTAATCATGAATAAATGAAAGCATTTTGGTTACTTATAGCAATAAATTTTAGCTTGTGGAGAAGTTTGATTTCAGTGGCTTATTTAGGACATGACTCAGTGTTTCATCTTCAAAGGGGTGAAGATGTCTTGTTAAATGTTCACAGGGCCACCTGCACAGGGACTGGTGGTGAGCTGCCTAGGGCTGCCTCACAGGCAAGGAGTGGTCCCTTTGGCCCACACTATTTCCATGTTTTCCCTTCCTCCTGAGGACTGGTGCTCCTTCCCCTGCATCTTTATGGAAAGGCCTATGCCTTAATTTCTCTGGGTTTTGGGGGTTGTTTCGATGCATTTGTATTTCTCAAAGGAAAATACACCTACCCTTTCTCCTTTGCTTAGCGTTTTTTGTGGATATGAGCTAGTCTATAGTAAGACAGTAATCATTACAAAGATTTTACTGCAGCCTGAGTCAATTACTTTCAGAAAGCCTAAATATAGGCTTTCTTCCCTTATTTTAATGGACACATTCAGTTTGTAAAGGGCAGCCTGAGTTCCATAATTGGTAACTGTTATCTACTCTCATGTGCCCTCGTTTGTGCTAAGAATGCTCTCAGGTACATGAGAAGTAAAGGTCTGTGCTAGAGACAAGATGCTGGCTCTGATATTACTTCATGGTTTCTCTCTCTGGCAAAAGGAAGTCAAGCCACCATTCTGTATGTATATGCCCTTTCATTTCCATATTAATGCAGGTATGTGCTCTGCCTATACCTGTGGTTTAAGGAATTATTTCTCAACAGTGGCAATAAATGCTGGAGACTCCTAACAAATAGAAAATGTCACTGCCAGTTAGAAATATCTCTATATACGTCATGGTGTTGCTCTCTGCTAAGGGCTGGTGCCTCAGAAAGGAATACATTTGAATAAAAGAGACCATCAAATTGGTTCTTAACAGTTTCACTGTTAAAAATCTGGAATCAGGCAGAAGTTAAACAGAATGACAGTGCTTCTTAACCAGGCTTGTGTCTCTGTAGGCCATCCTTTTGCCTTTTTCCCCCTTGTCATAGTTTAAGCCCTGCCATGCAGCCCACTCTCTCACTTCCCCCCTTCCTCCCTCAGCTCCCAGAGGGATGGGGAGGAGAATCAAAAGAATGCAACTCCCATGGGTTGAGATAAGAACAGCCCAGTAACTAAGGTATAACATAAACCACTGCTGCTGCCACCAATAACAATAATGATAAGGGAAATAACAAGAGAAGAGAATACAACTGCTCACCACTGACCAGTACTCAGCCCCACCCCAGCAGTGCTCTAGCCCTTCTGGGTAACTGCTCCCAGTTACATTCTGGGCATGACGTGCTGTGGTATGGAATACCTCTTTGGCTAGTTTGGGTCAGGTGTCCTGTCTCTGCTTCCTTCTGGCTTCCCCTCCTCCCTGGCAGAGCATGAGGCTCAGTATGTCCTTGGTCAGTCTAAACATTCTAAACAGTAGCTAAAAACATTAGTGTTATCAGCACAGTTCCCAGGCCGAAAGTCAAAAATACAGTGCTGCACCAACTACTAAGGAGAAAAAATGACTGCTACTGCTGAACCCAGGACACTTCTTGATCTTGAGTCAATGGAAGGATTCTCCATTTTTCTGGAGCTTTGATTTAGGCTTATCATGTTTTTGTTGGTCTGAATGTGTTGTTCTCTGGAAGTTGAAAGTTTGTTGATGTTGACACATTTCAATAACTACTTGAATTGGCAGTTAAATAGCTTAGAAAAGGTGGATGCTTCTAAGCAGGTCATTAGCAAGAGAAAGCTTTTGAATGAAAATTCAAACTTGGCATGTATTTGTGGTCTTGAAATAGTGATGAAATTCAACTTGTTACTATAGGCCATAGCTCTCACTACAACTGATTCCTCTGCACTAGCAAGGGTTTCAATTCCCTATAGCTATCCTTGAGGAGAAATCTTTTAGGAGGCAGCCATAGGTACAGCACAGCATGATACCAAGTGATGTTCTCATTCAGTTTCTAGTGCAGTTGTGTGTTTTTCCTTTAAGTTGTAATATCTTAAAGCACTACAGAGATATTGAAAATTCTTGCAGAATTCATTTCACTTCTGTTATTCCAGATCCTATGATTGTGGAAACAGGCTTAACCCAATGGCAGAAAGGAGGGAGTTAGCTGTGGGGTAGTGATACAAGGATTTTTGCATTAAATTCTATCCTTTGTGCATCCAGTTCTCTGCATATTACTGTACTTGCTCAGAGCATCTGTTTTTTTATTGCCTTTCTTTTCTATTGTGACTATATTTTTACTGCTGGTTCTCTTAAACTGACTTGTAGTATAGCATGTGAGCTCTAGCTGCATAATTGCATAGCTTGTACACCTTCATAAACTTACTGTGCAAAGTATTATTTCTTGCAAGCAGCACAGATTTATTTTTCTTAAATATACAAATTTTAAATTGCCCTCAGGACTCATGCCATTTATTCTTAAATTGAATCTTATTTTTTGTAATCCAGTTCCAACTGATAGAGCATTCCTCATATTATACTGACAGAAATAAACATAGAGCTGTAAGTGCTATCTTGCCAGGGAGTTATATGAGCTTGTAATAGCTGCATGCAATGGAATCTTAATTTTACTTTTACTTATTGGAGAGCTATCATAGGATTTGGAATCAATTCCTCACTTTTGTTTGCATTTATATGTATTTTTTCAATAAAAAAAAAAAAGGAAATCTCCTGTTACTTCAGGCATCATCAACCTTCCTGAAAAACGTGAATAATAGTAGTATAATGAAAACTGAAATACATAACTGTAGTTTTCTCAATCCTACAGGAAATCTGTGCTAAACCAGTAAGTATTCAGAGCAGGAGGTGGCTTGTAATTGCAGCTGTGTACTGAAACCACATTCAGAGAACAGTTATTACAGTTATAATGTATTAGCAAATAACAACTGGTACATACATTTAAAATTTGTTCTGAATAAAGCAAACTTGGGGTTAAAATGCTCTTAGGAGGAACTACCCAAGTCATGGGCAGCCCGCAGCGTACTGCTCTGATAGCAGAGGAAGGAAGGCTACATCTCAACTATCACAGCACAAGGTGTAACATTAATATTTAGAATATGTACCTTTATCAGTCCTTATTTAAAAGTCATGGATGGAGGATCCATGGCATACTATTGCTATAAGTAAGAAGGAAAAATGAAAATGTTTGTGAAAGCTAGATGATGCTGTGTAGTATTCACCTGGGAGCTGGGGAGTGCTCAACTGTGTTTCCTAAGGCCACTGAATGCAAGGTATGTGCAGCTGTCCTTTAGCCTGGGTAAGCTTCTGGTTTTCCACAACTGTGAAATATTTCTTTTCTGAGTCAAGACTCTGTTACAGTAACAGCATTCTATATGCACAGAATTTTATCATGTTGCCTCAGCACACACTATTTTAGTACTTCTGCCTCGGCATATACAGGCAGAAACACTGAGGATATATGGGCCTGTATGTGACATACCAGAGACTGGAAAAAGTATGTTGTGGACTTGTTAATTAAAACACAACATGTAGCTACCAGTTAATTTTACGATAACTACAGGAGATACCAGTTTAATTCTAAATGAGTAAACATCAAAGATTCATTCCTAGTGACACAACAATGATGATTATTTGATTGTTTCCTGAAGTCTCAGTCCTAGAAACTTGCATATAGCAACTCATCTTGAGTATTTTGGAGTAGGAAAATAAAAGGTAGTTGAAATTCATTGCTATTAGCATGTTAATGTTGTGCCATTTACAAATCATGATACCAGTTAGATAACTAAATTAGATTTGTGTATAGCACCATTCTAATTCATGCCATAGAATCACGTAAAAAGTATTTTCTACTAGTAGCGTTTTCTGTTTCTGTGATAAGGGTGGTCGACCACTCTGGAGAAATAGCTCTGAAAACAAACACTGGTTGAAAATCATATAGTATAAGAAATCTTTCTGTACTGGGGGTGGGATGGTAGAATATAAATCAAGGTACATTCCTGTATCTGATCTTTTATCTTTAAGTTAAAGTTTGAAGAGTTAATGAATTTAATATTTCCTTATGGTCTGCTTCGGTTGGTGCAAAGCAGGAGTCATTTGAGACATCATGTGAGGCTGACCCAGCTGGGATTTTCGGAGCTTCCAGAAAAGCCAGAAACTTTTTATTTCTTATCTGAACTCAGCTGAAATGCTTTACTTTGAGGTCTACCAATTGGTATTGCCTGAACCCAAGGGCAGTGCTGATTTTCCAAGATATGTGGGGATGTTTACTGGCTATTACAGTGTGAGGATGAACTCCTCGAGCTGTGAGACCTCGGTGATGATTATCAGTACTCTGTAGATCTGTTCCTGATTGTCTTTTAACACTCCTAGATAAATGTGGCTGAGAGACTTATAGGTTACTGAAAGCTTCTGCTTCAGTAAACCTGATGTCATTCTACTCAGGAGATAAACAAGTGATGTCAGACACCCTCATCTTGGTGCTTTTCTTTGTGATTACATTTTGAAAGTATTTATTTAACTCTTGGCTTGTTTTGTCTTTGTCTTCAACTTGATTTCACAGCAGATGCTGCAGTAATTTACCCACTTCACTGATTGTTTGAGGTTTGGGAGATGTTTAATGATTCAGCTGGGCAGATGTAGTTAGAAATATTCTAGATTTTTTTCTTGCATTGGTTACATTTTTCATCTTCAGGACACATCTTCCTATCTTTCTTCCAGGGCTTCACTGTTCAGCATTTTGGAGCTTTTGCTTGGCATGTTGAAAAGATAATTTCCCATTCAAATAAAGTTCCTCTCATTTCTTACACTACTCCTTCCTGCTGTGCATCTCTGATGTTACTGTTTGTATCCATTTCCTTGAACCTCAATAAATACTATTGTGAAAAAAAAAAAAAAGTCATTCTTCCCTTATGTTTCTAATCTTTTGTGCTCCTGAACAGCCGTTCCGGACTTTTATTTCTTCTTTCTACTGTGGAATCTCATGCCATTACACCCGTTCAAGTGGAAAATGGATATTTGTATAATTTTACATGCTATAACATTAATATGCTTCTCAGTTCTAGTAAATCTTGTATCTGCTCCTTAACTTATTGAGTCAGTAAGTATATGGGCAGCTCGTGAATCACAACCATTACCTTTGATGGTTTGTGATAGCAAGATTTCATGGAGCAGCTTACAGTAAATATGATTCAGAATCATGGTTTTCAACAATGAAAAATCTTCTTTTATCTAATAAATAAAAATTTTCCAATATCCAATAAATCGCATTGTTCTGAGGTTTTGTATTTTCAAATTTATTTCTAATTAAACTTTGATTTGATTGATTCCAATCTTTTGGAAAAAAGGAAATATTCCATACTGCTTAAAGATAATTTTCAGTAGTATAATTTCATAGAGAATTGTTATACTTTGTATGCCAATATTAGAGTTGATTAAATGATATTTTAATTATTTTAAGTGAAATCTGTTCTTCCAGATGTCTTTATATGTATTCAGCTTTATATTTAAGATTATATATATATAAAATTGAACATTCCATTGCTAATTATGGATTGTGAAGAAGGGTAGGTATTGTCAGACTTTTAACTTAGTCCCTGCTCTAAATAACACGGCTCACCCCTCTCTGTGTACAATTGGAATGTATTTCTCTTGTGTAGAATAGGGAGTGAACCCTGCTGCCACATTCACTTATGCAAGAACATGTAGAAAGGCCTCGGGTACAACTTAACTTTTGCCAGCCAGCTGCTAAAGGGGCAGTTCTGCTGTGGTAGTACTCTGCATGGGAATGTCACTCTTGTGTGCCTGGCGAAAACATTTGGGAGATGCCTTATTTTACGGAAGAATTTCAATTATGTCTCTGCTAGGGAAGCCAAAATCTGTTCATGGTTTAAAGGGCTCTTGCTGTGAAACCATCTTCTTCTATAAACTGATTTCAATTTACTGTCTGCTCAGCCTTGCACAGCCTTATGTTTTCAGTCCTTTCCAAAAGCCTTCAAGACACTGCTTTATTTTCATTAGAGAAGTCTTAGAAGACTACTCAGTATCTGAATGTTTGCTTCATTCAATAACTTTTGCTGCTTGAGTATGGATTGTGTAGGCTTGCCTTATGCTGGGGAACCCAGGGGAAGAAATAAAAAGGCTGTAACAAAAAAGCTCTTGTTAGATGCAGCAGCTTGGCATGCTCCTCAGCTTCCAACCTGATGGGTGCCACAAAGACTTGAGAATGTCTGGGCTCCTTGTAAAAGAATCCTCTCTCTGAACTCCAGTTTGGTCCCAGATAACTGCCCTTCTTCACTACCTGGCAGCTCAGAAGTAGCCCATCGGGTACTTTGTATTTAGGCAGGCACCAGCACTGCTGTGAATTGTACATGGGAAAGGAAAAAACAGTTGTATTAACCTTGTGGGAAAGAGCTACCACAACAGGGAGAAACACATTCACCATTCCTTCCAGTCCTGTGTGTTTTTTGTAGTTTTTTTGTCTGGTCCAGACTGGTAACAAGAGTTCAAAGTGAACTTTGCAGGAAACAGTGCATGAATGTACAGGATATATGGAGTCATCAAATGCAGTCTTCTGCTACCATGCAAACCTAACATTAAGTATTCCCAAAAGGATGGGACCATTTTTAACCAAAAGGAAAGTATTTCTTCACTTAAAAGTCTTCATCACCAGCAGGAAAGAAATTTTCAAGTTGCTTCTCCTTCCTGAATTCTTGGTTTACAGGGAAAAACCCCACCATCTCCCTATTCCCTTTCTGTTCCTTGTCTTTCCATCCCACTTTTCTCCTTATGTTACTATTTTTATTTTCCCTTTACTGAAGTTCTTCCTCTGAGGCCCACCCGTTGTGGATTTGAATACTTTCTGCACAGAGCTGAGAATCCCTTGATATCCCCAATCCTTAGGAGGTACAAGCTTCTTGCAGACTCAGACCTCCTACACACGAGTTCCTCAGCTTTAGTTTTCTGTTCCAAAGCCTCATGCTTATGCTGAAAATGTCTGGTGACAAGGGGCCTGTTTTGAATATTCTTTTAAGCCTCTGATGGTTTGCTGAAAATCCGCTCTACGGTACCATACGTTGCATTGATTGATGTGAAACATCACATATTGATGCTTTTATAGACAGCAACTTAGTGTTTCAGGGGAGTCTGCATGTTACAAAAAGGGCAGCAGGTGTTATTTAGACTAAATTGACCTTGAAATTGATTTTTTTATTTTATGACTTACTGAGGGGAGATTAATACTTTTTTTTTTTTTCTCTCCTGCAGCCTGAAACAATTTACATGGTAATAGAAGGCATAGTCAGTCAAATAAATTGCTGGAAGTAGTAGTGTTCCAAGAAAGAAAATATGGATCTTTCTTGCATTGATTCTTCCTATCTCCAGGGAGTATCTAAGACTTTTAACACTGGGGAAAGAGTGCCAAAATTTATTTTTCCCATTTAAGGCAGAAGGATGGATAGCAGTGTCTGTGAGCTGACATTTACTCGAAACTTTCAGTTTGAGGGGTGGGAAAAGGGTGTGCCCCATGGAAAATTTAGAGAGCGTTTCAAATCTATTTCATGATTTCTGTAAGAGCAGACAGAAGAGGATATTAGTAGAAACTTCTAGAAAGCCTAATGTAAAGACTGCACAGCTGTCTTTTATACCAGAGCAGAACTCAATAAGGGCCTGTAAATGGTTGTTGTAATTCCATCTTTTGAGTAGCAAGAGAAATCATCATAAAATACAAATGCTCATAGAAACAAGAGACCTAAAGCAAATTATATAGATGAGGCAACATGAAGTATAGTTCCATACTATACCTATTCCTATCATGTTCTGATAGGAGCATGTATAGTATAGTTCTGTAGGAGGGAGAAAGTTTATTGTGCTGCCGCAAGTGCTGCAGTGACAGTTTCATTTTCTGTAGATTCCAAGACAAGTGCACAGTTAATTGGTTTGTCAGTTGCACTCTGTATAAGCTGAATGTACGAGATTATTATGACATGTTACCTGAAAATGTGTGTGAATGCTATACCACAAAAGATTTTGTTTTAAATACAGAAATAGCTTATAGGAGAATGTCTTACGTGAAAATCATTACGATCATCCTTGGGCTGGGAGTAGAGAATTAATGCTTTTTGTCTATCAGAAAGCTGCACCTGAATGGTATTATTGCGGTTGATGTGAGTGGATGACTATTTCCATCTTTGTGACACATGAGCAGGAGACTGGTGTTTGACAGATGCCTTTCCAGGCTGAGCTGCTTGCACTACTGGGGCAGCCATTCAGGCTCTTGCTCATTTGGGCTACTGATGGAGTTCCTGTCCCTCTGAAAATTACCTTCGCCTAAGAAGTCTTCCTGATTTTGTTTTATTTTTCTGGCTCAATATGCCCTGGATTATGACAGGTGGCAAGCGTACTGTTAACGTGACGTACATCACAAGCTTTCCAAGTAGGTGTTCCCCATGCAACAGTGGTCCAAATCTGTTTATTAATCTCCTAATGGTTCAGAGCTGTACAGTACTTGGAAACAAGCTGGGGCAGGGAGGAGGTGGAAATAAAGTTTATTTGCAAAATACCTGTTTAAAATGGCCTGTGTATTTGGAACTTGTTGCATTGCCTTCTGGAAGAGTTGTGCAGAATAAAATCTGCCATCTCTTTGTGTGACTGCCAGCCTGTCTTTCCTAGCAAGTTTACCAAGACCAACACCTCTGCAAAACGGTTAGCTTGTGGGGTTTGAATCTCTACAGTGCCCTTTAAAAGCACTGTGAAACTATGATCTAAGGTCAGCTGTGCAACCTAGTGCATGATAGCTCTGAAACAAGAAAGAGCATGTGAATTGGAAAACAGAGTGGAAGGTAATGGGCATTAAATATAAATAGCTGAACAGACATTTTACTGTATCTCTGTGTACATATCCTGTTTGAATAAGGTGCATAATAAAGCAGTAGTAAAGTGGGTATAGAGTGGCACAACCATGAGTGGCAGCAGTAAGCTAGAGGAGCTAAGATGAAAGAAGCAAGCAGATAAGTGAAATGAGGAAATGTAAGGAAAACCTGAAAAGGTAGGAAATGCACAGTTTATCATTGATGCAGCAGTGAATATGGATGTGGAAGTGCTATTAAAATATGCAGAGGCTAGAAAACAGAACAGATACTTTGGTTGGTGGTTTTGTTTGATGTCAATCTCAGAAAGCTTGTACCTTCTGACAGCAGCCAGAAGTGACCGCTTTCCTTTGTGGGAAACAGATGCAACTGAACTGTAGGAATTTGTCTGCATGCTGATTTTGATGGTAGCCTGGCATCTATAGATGTAAATTCTGTTTTTTGACACTTCCTATGAAGAAGTCGATATATACAATAGCTAAGTTGAACAGAGAGCAGCTGATATTCCTATTTATACCTTTCAGGAGCTAGTACACTAAGTGGACACTACTTGTGTAGGAAGATTCTCTTGTGACTTGGCGGAGCACATGGAGGAAAAGTTAGAAAGGGGAATATTTTTACTACTAAAGCGGTTAACTTTTGTAGCCCATAAATTCTTTTTATGCCTCAGTGGCAAATATAGTCTGTTTCAAGCTGCTGTGTTTCTGTAACAGCTGTCTCTTGAGACACTTTACAAACATTAGGGTTCTTTCTAGGTGGGAAAGTGGTATAGACCTCCATATATTAATGAATAATATGGAGTGAAATGGATAATAAGAGTGAAATGCAGAAAGGTCATATAGTGAAGTACCAGCATATTACTAGTAACTCCCTGAAATATGTTGTCTACTGGATCATAGCACATCTCCTTTAAATAAAGGATCTGTAAGTTTAGTATTTGGAGGCATACTTGAAAATAATAATAATAATTATAAGAAGTTCATAGCAGTTATTCCACTGTCCTTGTCAGACATGCCTCAGTTTGAGCTTATCAGACTTTAATTCCCAGACATTAGGAGGAACTGCAGCTTCACTTCAACATGCAAATCTGGTCTTATTGACAGGAAAGGCAAGACAACAGGAGCCTGGCCCTGGGATACCTTTTCAACATAGAAATGTGAATGTAATGGCTGCATTCTTTAGGGAAGACACACAAATTGAACATGCTAACTACTTTCTAACATAGCCTTTTGAAAAAAATAGCTCTAATTATTGACTTGAGTCTTGCACTTGCATTCATGGTGTCTGTATTTCAATGTTGTGGCACTTCCATCGCCTATTAAAAACCTCTCTAAGCCTTTATTTCTGTACTGTATTAACAGCAGTGTAGTCAGCTTATCTTATTCTCACACTCTCTATACTACAGTAATAGTCTTTCTCCCTGTCCCTGTACTCTGGTCTCAGCTGTAACTGCAGGCCTTCGGAAAATGTATCTGAGCTACAAACTGTTCTGTGTCCACATTTGTGGAATGCCAGTTGGGGATGCAGGAGACGCTTCACAGGGGGTAGAAAACTAGGAATTTTACATTGCCCATGCTGTAGTGGTTTGCAACATTATATGGCTGTAGCCAAGTGGGCAGATAAACCAGGGCTCTTCTAATGGAATAGTGTCATTTTTTGTAAGATGCCAAGAGAATTTTAGGTGGCTGAGAAATTGTCCTCCAAACTTCCATGGCAAGGCCATGCAGGCCTAGTTCAAGAAGTGCACTGGACTTCTTGACTGAACTTCTGAAAGGCAGTAGCTCCATCATCATCCTGTCCTTTCCACACGCACTTATCTAAAAGAAAAGGGAAAAGAACACTGGTCTTCTTGGGGATTATTATAGTAAGCCCCAAAAAGTATTTAACTTAGTAAAGAGGGTACAGTGCAAAAGATGAATGGCAATGGAAGTCTCTGTAATCAAGTATCTTACTAATGGCTTCTTTGATCGTAATTATACTTGTGCTCTATGTTGATCTTTATTCCTTTTATATAAAGTGCAAACTATTCTGTTTGATTTTATTTCCCCCCCCTCCCCTCCCCCCATATTTTTTTTTTTCCTCCTCACGACTATAAATCTGATGGTGTGACTCTGGTTTCCAGTGCCAGGAACAATCCTCAAGGTCCAGTAAGTAGAAGCATTTTGCTGAATAGTTTCTATAGCTGAGCTTAGATTTGCTTTTAAATAGTTTCAGTTATAAATCACTGAAACCAGTTTCCACTCGTGACACCTTGCTGTTTTTGAAGTGACTGTGCTTGAATTTGCTTAAATGCTCTTTAATACTTGAACATATAGTACAGCAAGGATCTGCCTTACCAAACTGATGGCAGTCATTGCAGTGTAAGTTCATTAATAGCCCAGTGAATCTAGTGTATGCTATTCACTGTATCATATCAACATATAGAGTGGGCTTCAGGTTGTCTCACTGCTATGCAGAGAAGGAGAGTGCTCAAGTCAACCTAGGGCAGGGTGCAAGGCTTGCTGCAGTTTCATGGTGTAATGATACCCCCAGCTGAGTGTAAACAAAAAAAGCCCATGTTAGGGCAAGTTCAGTGTTAAAGTGTTCACAAGAGTGATGCCACCATTAGCTTGAAAACTGAGCAGGAAGAGGAACCAATGAACTACCTTGCACTGGTTTAAAGGATAGAAATAATCTAGCCTGTCTCTGCACTGCACCCATCCTTCTTAATTTTCCATGTAACATTATCCCTTGGCAGGAAAGAAGTGTACCGTGAAACAAGTTTATACTAAGATGCTATAGGTCTGATTTACAAAGGTGCTGATGATATTCAACTCTGATGTCACAAAGAATTAATCATTTATTGCAGTCAAGTCCCTTGAATCTTTTTTTGTCTCTTAAACCCTAATACCCTACACAGGACCTTTTCAAGTGCCTCTTGTTGGATGAGGCCAGTTATTGGCATTGAGTCACTCTGAGCACATTTGGGTTTTATGGGTTTTTTTCTCTGATTATCCAAATTGCATTATCTCAGACTTGAGGTTGTAGGACTGTGAATTTATGTTGGAATACAGAAATAAGCAATATGTCAAGTGCTTGGCAAACACTTTCTTCCTGTTTGCAGGCATGATTAGTGCTATTTTAAACATGAACCTTAAACATTAAAAGTTCCTTGAAAGAAGAAGGTTGTTGGACTTCTTCCACGTGAACACTGTTTCAGTTGGAAGTCGCTGCTTGTTGAAATTGCTTAGTCTCATTACTGTAAATATGAAAATATCTTGAAAGGTCAAAATATATACAAAAGATTATCTGACTGGCATGGTGATAGAATCCTTTTTTACTACACATACTAAGTTTCTGAAGAATACTTCGTATGTACTAATACTCTAAGTATTATTTTTTGTAATGCTTGATATGTACTTTTTGTAATCCTTAGTATGTACTAAGAATACTGGACTTTCAATGATTCTTTCTGCATTGGCACTGATACTTCCTTCCTGTTTAGAATAGCTGGCTACTGAGAAGAAGCATCTTTCTGTTGGTTTGTCAAAAGTTAACTTGTAAAATAATGTTGTCAGAGGTGAAGGTTTATTTTTAGGAACTTGGTTTTGTGCTTCATATATTTGCATTGAAATTAGGCTTGTATCAGTTAAAAATGAATGTTTTGAAGAATGATGTGGGTTTTTGGCTCAATGTATTTTCTAAACCAGAAAATGGTCTGTTACAAGTGCAGAACGTGTTCTTACAAACATCTGTCATCTTATACTGAAAAGCTTCCTCTTCCCATAAAAAGAGGGGAGTGGGATGAGGGCTTCACAGAATTTGTTGGTCAAACTTAACTTAGAAGTTCTGATCTATTTACTTACTTATTTACTTTATAACTGAATCCTCTGGTTGCCATTGCCTGTAAGAAAGTGTCCTTGAACTTCAAAGTACTACCTTAAAAGCAGGTTTTCAGTTGTCCTGCTTGAGCCTCAGTAACTCAGGTGTTTAATTATTGCTTTTCTTGCTTATTTGAGGGTCAAGAGGAAGGGTTTTAAAGGCAAGTTTACCAGTGTATTTCAATCTACTGAAGAGGGTTGTGATGGAAACAGAAAAGTTTTGTGTTTTTCATGATATTTCTGATGCCACACAACCATGGCATAAAAGTAATGAGTTAAGAGTTGAGATATTTCTCTTGAAATTACACTGTCTCTGTTGTTGCTTGGAAAATTGTTTCTTGTGATGAATGAGAGGAATACATAGTTTTTTCAAATGTGTTGCCAGATCATTGCTTATAGAACAATCTGGTAATAAAAGGAGAGTTGACAGGTGAGAATTCAAATGGATCTAAGAATGAATTATTGAATAATGCCCCAGTTTCAGAGCATGAAAGGCTTATTTCCAGGTATTTTTTTTAATAATTGCTGGCTGCTATTCCTGCTCTTAGTGACAGATCCAGTGTGAAATTCTAATGCACCTGAAACTCAAGCTGAATTTACTTCTGTTACATGATTGAGACTTTATTGAAATGGCTGGAGTTACAGTGATATAAAGCTACAGTGGTAACTTAGTGGTGAACCAGATCTGTCAAACTTGGGGTTTTTTTGATAGGAATAGCTGCTTAATAGATTGTTAAATAATTCAACGTGTTTTCATTAGGCTGAGTGATTGTGCATTTTAAAACCTTTCTTTTGTTCTTAAATCTCATCAGGCAATCAGTTATACCTGTGGAGGTAAGAAAAACTGTCTGAAGAAATTACTATTGGGAAGCTTTAGGAAGCTTCTCAATTGCTGACTGCTAGAATCTCAAGGCCTAGATCTGGGTTAGGATTCTGCCAGTTTGGTCCCTTTTTCTTATGGCTTTCTCTAAGTGCTGTACTCTGCAGTTTCACACTCTTCTTGTAGGCTACCTTAAAATTGCATTCGTGCTTTTTTAAAGTTTGACATTTTCCCCAGTCTTCATTTCTCAGCCTCTTCTCTATATACACTGATATTTGATAACAAACATTGTGTACTGTTTTTAATCAAGAGATGTTGAGAAAAGGTACTGGGAGTAAAATGGGAGTCTTCAGGGTAATTCAGCAGGGACAAGAATGATGTTTTTCTAAGAAATAAAATTGCTGCAAGATTTGTCTTTGATCTAGAATAGACATATGCTAACTACCTGGAGGTAACTTACCTTGCTGCTTCAGGAGAGATCTATTAGATGGAGATAATGGCTTGCAGGAAAAGTGTCTTTCTTTAAATTTTAGATTTCTATCGAATGGAATGTGTCTTAGGACAAGCATTCTAAAAAAATAAAAATAATAAAAAAAATAATAAATCAGTCAGTACCAAGGAAAAGAATAGAATTGAAACTAAAAAAACCCAACTCTTCCCTAGGCATCATCACAGAGCATTTGGATAACATGCTGTGCAGGAGGGGAGAGTCTTCTGCGCAGGGGAGAAGGAAAGCATGTTGTGCAGGTGTCACAAATCATATCGTAGAAGAGTTCTCACTTGTGAGAATAAAATTCTGGTGGAAAATCTTTATAGGTTTTTTTTATTTAGTTCTCAACCTAAGCCATAGAACTGCTGTGAAATACAGGAGAATTCTTTACAGCTGTCTCATGGGAATCTGAGGGTTTATGGGTTTCACTGCATGTGAATTAAATTCAGAATGGGATCAAAATTTTACCAGAGATGCCTAACAGGGGAAGATTTTGTCAGGTTTTACATCATAAGGTCTGACTGCTTCGAAGGATTTGAGGCACATGAAATCTGTTTTTTTGTTAATTCACAGCAGACAGGAAGTTAGAAGCAGTTGTAGAGCTTTGACTTTTGTTACGTCTTTGTATGTTTCCAGTGTTGTTGCTCATTATTATTGCATGTGGCTGAGCGGTTGTTTTAATCACATCAGATGAGCTTGCCTCGTGGCTAGAGGTTGCAATCTACATTAACTGGAAATAGTCTCTTTCTAAATACTCTGGCATCATTTAGACGATAAGGCAGTGTCACTAGTGTAGGCTGTATAGAGAAAACCCTCAAATAGTAGATGCTATTTAATGATAAATGAAATGAGGATAAACCAGTTATTTTTACATTCAAACTCCTGTAATATGTTGATACCCTTTTCCTCTTCCATGAGGTTATGACTTGCCTGTTGAATTAGGTGCATAGGTTGCTGAATGTTTGTTATCAGAGTTCTGCCTTGCCTTGAGTGGTAATGGTGTGGATGTCTACAAAGTTGGAGCTGTTTATTATTCTTAGAAAAGCAGATCTGTAGGATAAATTGACACAAGTTGACATTTTGATTTTTAATTTGTTTAAAATAAAGTTTAGTATTGTCTTGGTTGGCAGTAGAGTAGCAGTGCCTTGTTCTCTTAGCAGTCTTCCTTCCTTTCACTATCAGAAATTCTTCTGTTCTTTAACCAAGGAGGTAAAAGTCAGTCTCTAAATAAAATCAGAATAACCAATTTCCAGTTGCTGGGAATGCAAGTGCCACCCAGCAGGTGAATCTAGAGAGCTGCTGAAATGCAGGTAAAGTTTGAGTGTCTATATTAATTCTTTATGTTACTCATGAAGGATAAGCCAAACGGATGTTTGAAGGTGCTCAAACAAATTTGGTTGCACACCTCTTCTACTTGGAATATTAGGGAATGTACCCTATGGGTTAAATGGATGGAAACAGGGTCCTTTTAAAGGGAACAGCAGAATACGCAAAGGAGATGCCTTTGCTTTTGTTAGTACTATTCAATTTTTGGCAATTCTAACAGACTTGTAGGAAGGAGCTTGTGGGCATACTGCTTGCAATCTAAGAATAAGCATACAGATTAAGAAACAGCAGGAAAAAGCTGTGTCTGCATAAAAGTTGTACAAAAGCTGTATGGAAGTTGATGTTTTTCACTGTTAGCAGTACTAAATTGTGGGGTGGAGTGTGCTCCCATAGGTGGAATGCAAAAGACTGGCTTTCAGTTAGGAGCTGCAAAAATGTGCTACTGGAAAACAAATGAATAAAATGATTGATTTGCACAAGCAAGATTTTAACTTTTGTACAGCTGCCCATCAACCAAATTCCATTTAGCAGTGTTATGACAATAACATACAGTTCTTTTTGATGGTTTTGTTGTTTTCTTGGAGGCAAATAAATTGATGAATCTTTAATATTAAAAGTATTTATAGTAGAGTTAATATTTTCTTTGGTTTTCATTTGCATTCTGTTAATTTTAACAATGTTTGTAAAGTACCAAACCCCAGAATTAAAACATTCAAAGCCCACCAACAAACATGCTTCTGAAAGGCAGCAATAAAAACTTTTGAGAATTCTGATGGGTAAGCAGTATAAATAAATCATTAAAAAAAGCAACTAACAAGCCAACCACAAACAGCCTACCCCCCAATGGCTTCTTTAACTTCCCTTAATAGTTTTCTATCACTTTACGTATGCACTGTTATGGGTGTAAGAGCCAATGTGTGGATATTGATTTTCTGCCATTTCTGAGGAGACTTCCAGTAGGACAGTATGCATTGCACAGTGGTAAACCCAGGATTTTATGCATTACAGTAAACTGAAACCTCATCAGGACACTTTGTGTTCAATTTTTCTGTCAGAGGGGAATGACAGTGGTGATGAACTACGAGACGTAAAGTATGATGACAAGATGCCATCTAGTGACAATTTGTAGGAAATTGTAGTTCGCAATCTACAGAAATGTTTTCTCTTTTTGAGAATTCAAAGATTGTACTTCAGAGCTGAAATTCAACCCTCATCATGTTACTCAGGATGAGTTTTTCTGGGAAAATGATTTGCACTGAATTCATCTTCTGCTGTATTAAATGTGGGGCGCTGGTACTCCATTTTTTTATTTCTTATACTTTACTCTGGTTCTGCTTTGAAAAGGCCACTGCTGCCTCTCGAATCATCTAGTCTCTCTGGTAAGCATAAAATGTGTTTCTTGGTGAATTTGATGGAGTAGTATTTCAGCAGTTTTACTCTTTCCTGGAAGAGAATATATATTATAATAATAATGGTAGAAGAGAAGCTATTCTGAATGTAGAGTATTTCAATATTTTTTCTTTAATAAAATAGATTAATTTACACTTGCATTTGCATATTTTCTCTTCCTTATTGTAAGAAAGATTATTAGATTCTTTTGTTTACTACAATTACTCCTTATAAATATTAGATATAGAAAAAGTGGCTTATTGTTAGGACAGGTATTTTTCTTTTGCTGGGAAAGCACCATTTTGACAGAGATTGAATAGGCACCTACTATTTAAGATGTACACTATGTTGAATGATACATTTCTTTTGTTGCTAGTAGACATCTGTTTTCCCCAAAGAGAGCCAAATCTGTCTAGGAGGATGCTGTCTTACTGCATCCTGGAGAAATCATGGAGTTTCATTTTATTCCAGAAATATTCATAGTGGGTTACCGGATAGCACACAGCAAACACTGTCCTCTTGGCTGTATTAGCATGAGTGCACGAGGAAAATGTCCACATCTTTACCAATGTCAAATGTCAGCAAGTTTTTATAGGATATAACTTTGACATCTAAGAGTTCAAGTCAACAAAGTCCAGAACATGTCAGGCACCTCTCCCTGAAACTGTTCATAATTGCCATCTTATTTGCCCAGCAGGAAACAGACTGGTCTTACACTACATTTCTCAAAATGAGTGACCTTTTACAAAAAGTGAGAGAATTGAAGAAGGGATTTCATAAATGTACTTGGATCACAGAGTACTTAAAGATATTCTTAACCTGAAGCATGCAGTCCATTTGAGAAAGATCAAAGCATTTCATAACAGCCATTTTAGCAGTAATCTGTCAGACCCAGAATAAGGATTTGTGGTGTACCTGTTTGAACAAACATATATAATATGGTTTTGCATGTAAATGAGTTTGACAAGTACAAATTACGTGCAAAATTTATACCAGTTTAATTTGCAATTACCGTATTTGGAGATTCTGGCAATCTGAATGCATTTAGGTTAAAGAACAAATGGCTGAAAATAGACTGTTAATTTTATTATTTGTAAGGGAAGATGCTTTTTGATTTCTTTTAAAACTATTGATCCTCTCTTCCTTTGACTGTTCATGTAGCTCTATGGGAGCTATGAAGAGAGGGTGTATAGTGAGAGATAGGATTAGCTTCTGCGGAAATTAGCTAAACATCCACTTAATGCAGAATAGTAGTATAAAGAAGGCAGAAAGAAATAAGCTCCTCAAAGCAATCTTGTTAGTAGTATTGGCATTCTTAAGAAAGGAAAGGTTTATGAGAGGAACTGAAGGAATTGTAAATTCTGCATGTTGCTCATCAGTGTTTTCTAATTTACATCCTAAGAAAACTACCAGTAATTTCCTGCCTAAGTAAGATAGAAAGTCTTGTTAAAAGAATGACAACGTTATACTTGGTGAGACTATGGTGATGGTGTTTTAGTCTAGTATGGCCAGTAACAGGTATTGTGAACCTATAAAAAGAAGCAGATGTGTGATAATCTTTCGTATGTTCCTAAATGTCTTCAACGTATAGTTAGATATAATGGCTTGTTAAGGAGGTCTCTGTTTTTGCCTCTAATAACCTGTAATAAACATTTTTCCTAATATTTTCTCTGAATAAGTTTTGAACTGGAACATCATCTTGGCTTAATTCTGTCTTTTGCTCATTCAGTTGAATGGGGCTTCTGCCTATTTGAGGAATATATACGTTTTCTAAGTTGCTGCTGTTTTATTTTAAATTTATATGTAGCATTTGAAGAAACGTGCTGATTCTTATTTGTCTACACTTGTATAAAAAAAGTTATGGTAGAATAATTCCAAATTATAGTATGTGGCTAGGTATGTGTTTTATGCCGCATGATTTTTGATTATTTAAAAGCCCTTGAAAGATCCCACATGAATAAGTTTGCCAATTTAGTGTTTATAGTGAGTTATAGCTGTTACTAATGCCAAATGTTGTCGGAATAAACTGTGGGTATGATTAAACATTTCGATAATGGTGTGATCAAGGTGTGAAGCATCTGAAATATGATAAACAAATGTGCAAAAGTCCAAGTAAAGAGAAAAGTAAAACTGTGAGGCTGAAGTGGATTGTGCCAGAGTGTGGGTGTTTGTTATTCAGTCTCCATTAATAAAACACTTCATGAGTGTAGCAACAAAATGTGAGACACTGGAATGAATGCAAGGATCTAGGGTTTAAAAGAGACTGGAATCTAATCCATAAACAGCAGCAATGAATGATGATGTTCTTTTACAATATCTTCAGGAAGGCTTAAAATACTAGTTTCAAAACAGGTTTTGCTAAATGGAATCATAGATGTAATATTGCTGGAAAATTCCTTGCCTACAATTAGGAAATAGATCTGAAACTAAAATAAGTAGTTTAAAAAACTGCTGGTGAAACAAATATGATTAACGAAGGATTTTCAAATACGATGATGTACATCAGAGAAATGAGAAGGAAAACCAGAAGCAGAACTACCCACTTAGAGAAGTAATGTGTCCTGATAGGAAAAGCTGTCATTGAATCCAGCCTGCAAAGTTTTAGTTCTGAACCAGTGAGAATGAAAGATTTGAGATAAAAAAACATCAGCAGAGAAGAGAAATAAGTGGTGGTGGGGAAAAGACAGCCTATTGCCTCACAATTCCGGATCATCTCTGTTACCTTCATTGACATAAATATCTATGATGTTTAAAATCTGTCCTAAAATTCATAATTCCTGTTTGCTCCTTGAATGAATTATTTCCTACAGAATGCTGGGATGAATAATAAATGTTGAGTTGAGCTTCTGTTAACATCTTATACTATGGCTAATCTTGCCCCTAGGCTCTTTGGGTAGTTGCAGGTGTAAAAGTTAAAGTTAACTGAAGTCAAGTCATCTTTTTAAGCTTGCAAAACAAGTTTTTCCTCTTTTAGTCAATTTATACTTGTCATGGGCCCACCGGGCCAAAAATAATTCACCCTTATGTTGCCAATCTAAGTCCATCTGAGCCACTTCAATCTTA